>JAQFXU010000076.1:0-103448 GCA_034693705.1 Spatulosminthurus flaviceps | reverse complement strand
CGTTACCAACCTTCTGTAACTCTAAAGTTATTTCCACCGGCTTTCATCCTCCGACTAAACCGAATACTGCTCAAAAAGATTGAATTTAGCCCATATTTTTGTTTTTTTTTAGAATTTACAGGAACTACACATGAGTGGGTACAAATATTAGAGATTTTTACATATAGCAACTTTATGAATTTAGCCGAGAGATATGTATGGTTTAAAAAGAGTGAACAAGATATTTGTATTCTGCCTCTTCTGGAGGGCTAACTTATGAAAAGTTTATATAACTTGTAAATTGAAACAAAATGAGAGAGGGAGGAGAGAGCCTCAAATCACAACTCCTTCTCCATTTAATCATATAATCTTAAGCCGAACCAGGAAGGGGGAATCAAAAGGTCACATAGAATTTCTCTTTCCAATCTCCTCAACAAGTTTTTACACAATCCCCCGATTTTCAATACTAAGCTTGGAAAATCTCTATAATAGGCGGATGTAGATACATACACGGAGAGCGGGATCATTTCAATTTCCTAATCCCCACAATTTAGATAATGATTGCTTTTAATAATTTCTTTGAAAACTTTACTACAATACTCTAAGCTTGTACATACACAATCTTTCAGTTGGAAATGTTGTCTCTCTCTCTACATAAATATACTCTCTAGTCCACAAAAGCCACCGGCAGGGGGAATCAAACATGGGAATCAGGGGTGGATTGGAGGGGGAAATTAATGTTTAACAATTATACTGGACCCGTCCATTAAAATGCAAGGAATCAATTAGCGGGATTTTAGCATAATGGGACACCTTGCAAAGTTATGGGGTTGAGTGGGTAGAGTAAATTCCAATGGATGTAAAATCATATTAGCTGGATGGGTGCTTATTTTAATGAGGTGCTAGTGATGATTTTTCAGTACATAATTTTAAAAACTGAGGAAAATCCTCCTGAACTGTAATTCTATACTAAAGAGAGAATTTAATAGGAATATTACTTGAAAATATGTCACCTCTCTCATGATATCCCAGACTTTTGTAACCTCTCAAGATGTGACTTTATTGTATAGAAAAATCCTCCGTGTACGCCTCCCATATTCTTTCTCCCCATGAAGATTTAAATTGTAGCCGACGTTTTCAACATATTCATTCTCCCTAAAGCCCCCAACTTATCTCTTAGTTTTTACACATGCACCTATTATGTGTACATAACTTGGTGGGACTTGCGTTCCCATCCATTTCCAAGCTCTAACTGTCCCACGCTGTTCATTCCATTTCCAACAGATTAATTGTCCGCTTGGGTTCTCCTTCCATAACTTTGAAAATAAAGTTTACTCTATAGCTCTGCAGTTTTGTGGCGGACATAATGTAAAACAAGGGAGAGTTAATTTTCATTCCCTTCATTCCAGATTAATAGCGAGGACTGCTCCTACACTGCACTGTACTGGAGTCATATTGAATTAGACTTGCCTCAAAATAGCTAATATGTATGCTAATCTGGAGTGAAAACTTTTTTCCCCAGTATGGCTAACCTGCTTTTCTTGTATCTGTAATTGCATTACCATGGTTCCTAGATTTTTTTTTTACTTTTCAAAATGTAATATATGTAGCCAACCAGGCAACCAACTTTCTTTCTCATATTTTTCTTGCGAAAAATTTCTAGGGCAAGTTTAATTTAAATTTCAAAGCTATACTAAGGTATTGGGTAGTAAATAAGAGGGGGTTGAGAAACATCTCAAGAAATCTCATTTCAGGTAAATGTAGAGGTACTTTATAAAAAAATATTTCTTGATTAGCTATTTTCTCTCTCTCTCTCTCTGTCTCTGCCATTTTCATAAATATATTTCCTCGTAGGAGAAATTACAAAAATTCAGTGACTATATTATTTATTACAAAGAAGGGAAAATCTAATATTGGTGGAAATATTTATTAAGTAGGAAATTTTTGAATGTGTCATTTGGCAAATACGTATTACTAAAGTATCGGTGATTTAAAATTTAATTTCTCTCTCTCTCTCAAGATGTTTACGCATTTATTAAATCAACCTCAATGTTATGTCACATCAAGTAAAAGTGTATGAGAGCGCGTTGGCAAGGAAATAAAAGGATGGATTCTACTATGCACTAGAACGACCACATTTGAGGCCGCGTTCCTCTTGTACAGAGGAAAAAATCCAAGTTTTACCTCACTTCTCTACTGTCATGTTGAGCTAGATTCAAAGATTTTTATAATTGACTTAAATTACATGGAAAATCCCATTAGAAAAGCCCAAGGAATCTAATTAAAACTTTCACAACTTAATGATACAGAGCTACAGTACGATACAGATGCATAGGTACGAAGCAGAGATGGAAAGGCCAGTGACGGAGTTGATTGTTAGTAAAATTTAGGACACAACGTTGGTCCTTTCAAGACTTTCCCATCTGAGAAATGTTAGGAATTCCAAATCCGTAGACATCACACATGAGGACAAACGTAAAGGAAGCTTAATTACGAGGACCATACTTAAATACTTGCAACTCCTCTCACATCTCCCCCGCACACACTACTACTGCTCCTATACTTATGCTAGAAAGGTAAAAGGTTGGAAGGAGGATTCTTTCATTGAAATAGCAATTGGATTTTTCTCTTTGTTAAAAGGACAAGGAAATAACAAAGTGGCAGTGTGGATGAAATATCACAAAAAGGTTTTGAGTGCCTTGGCAATTTTTTCCTTAGTCAGTGAAGTTGATTCTCTCAGGAGAGCTCGGAGGAATTGCCTGGAGCGAAATACAACTCCAGGGATAAACTTTTATTCACATTCTTTAAGCTTGTAGGAGTCGTTAAGGACACACAAAGCACAGAGTTTGTCTTGCGATACTAACACTTTGAAATTATTGTGCTAATTTTTTGTAACTGTCCCAGTATTATTTCCAGTGTGAAAAAATGCCTTCACTAATTGTATGTAAAAATAGCCTCTGAACCAACTATTACTACATATATCTTGAGGATTTAAAAAAACTGTGGAAGAATAAAAATTTTTACTATATCTCAATATCACGTAAATTTGTCTTCTCCCTTGCGAATAAAATAACTTGTTGAGAGAAGGAGAGAGACAAGGCAAAAGAAATAACTACCGGAGTTAGAATTTACAAGTACAAGTACAAGACAATGTACAATCCATGCAAGTCCTACCCTAATAGAAAACATTGGTAGTATAGCGGACAGTAAAATATAGGAAATTAGCTTGCTGAGTAAAAACTGTACCAATAATCTATATAAGCTCACTCCTATTAAGCATAGCATACCCATATCCCCTTGAAGGACTGAATGACTACTGATAAAATCCCTTAAAGGCTTTTTATGCTCTCCATTTACTCACATATATACTCCAAATGAGGAATATTCCCAAACCATATGTATTATCTATATATAATAAATACCATGAAATATTTTTCTTTGAGGATTATTGAGAGAGAGAGAGAGAGAGAGATATTTCTCTGGTAAAAATATCAACTCACTATAACTTCACTCAAGCATAGCTGAAGCTGTAAAGTATTAGGGAAAAGTTATACGCTGCAACTGAACGGGAGGGATAAAAAGAAAGTGGAAACTTTCTCTCAAAGTTCCTACTAAATACATGTGCGTACACATAGTATTATCTGTGCAAACTATAGAGAAAGCAGTGCGATTCCCTCCTTTCATGGTTTGCAAGCAAGCACTTTGTATTTATTAGTTTTTCCAAAGCTTTACATACACCTACGAGAATAGTAGTATAATGTTATAATGTAGGCTTATATAAAAAAAACACCTAGTTTACAGCCTCTCTCCTCATATGTAGAAGGTGGTAAATACATATTGTGAATAAAAAATATTATTTTATGATCCTCAGGAATAAGCTATATATATACACGCTATCTATAGAGAGCCATGTCCTGGGCTGTATAATAGTTGAGAGGAGAAATGACGATGGTCAGGAAGCGATAACCACAGAATGGACATTGAGGTAAGTGAGAAGTCAACCTGGTACAATAAACTACTTGATATATAGTTAAAATCTTAGAATATTATTACCTGCTCCCCTTCTCGTCCCGTCCCAGGAAGACTGGGTAAATGGCCTTGGCCTTGTCCCATTCTTACTATTGTTATTGAGTGCTATGTACAAGCCTTGAGGAAGTTTTACAAGGATCAGTAGTGGAGAAGAGTAGGAGAGAGAAAGAATTGGAGGTGTTTGGATGGGAAAAATAAAATAATACAACTTTTTCTTGCTCTGTTAATTTCTTCGGTAGACAAGGAGAGAGAAAGTTGTTTTGTGGTGAGAGTGGATAAGAAGGCTGAGTTATGCACTATATAGAAAAGTTGTTGGAATCAATAGGAGGAAAGCACGGAAGTGAGCAGTGATTGATGGTCGGTGGGAAAGTGAAAGGGCTGGGGTGACGAACTTATGGGAGCAATTGAGATGTATGTTGTATACTTTGTCTTCGGAAAAAGAGTACAAGAAACAAAACAAAAAAAAAGAAGTCTGTGGCTTCCGAAAATTTTTTTTCCCTTGGTCTTTCTCTGACCACCATAAAAATCTTTGTGAAGCTTTATGAGAGTGTGGGTCTTGAGAATAAGACAGAGAGCGAGAGACAATTAAGAGAGTATATGATGGGTCGGGGAGATTTTGTTAGGAGACAGATGCGCACAAGGATCATGATCACTTTGTCCAGAACATGTTGAAAAAAGAGGATAGTGACAGGATAACCACATACAATATATATATATATGTATATATATGTACTTAAAGGTTTGGAAAAAGCCGGAAATTCTCTTAACTTGCTCTTCCCTTTAATCTTGTATTCATCATCATCTAAGTCTCTTTCACCACACGCATTCTCCTTTACGTTATAATAATAATATTGTGTGCTTGGAGAAAGAAGAAACTACATGGGAGGAGAGAGGGGCTCGCTCTATGTATAGAGTGTAAAATCCTCATATTTCATATTTCCTCCAACTTCCCTTCAAATCATATCCATCCACGAGTGAGGTTCTAAATTGACATTCTTGATGATACCCAGAATACTCCACTCCCTGTATATGTAACTTCTTCCCTCTCAATTTTTGACTAAGCCTCAAAATTATTTCCTGTCTCTTTAGTGTGTAAGTAATAAAAAGAAGAAGAGCCCCTTCTTGTGTCTCTCTTATGCAAAAGAAACTTTCTTTCATGTTCTCATCATTTTCTCTCGGGATAAGGCAAAACAAATACTTGTGGAATGAACAACTTCCTCAATTTCAATTACTAGCAGGGCTCGTATCGTACACAGGGAAACTTGAGCCGGTCCCTAACACACGGGATCCATTAGAATTGCAAACGTGCGGCTTCCCTCCAACCTATTAGTATAGCCAGTATGATGATAGGAGTATAGAGCATCCTCCTATCATTTTCCACTCAACTTCCTAAAATGGCATTATTGGAAGTAAAATAGGAGTGATGGAAGGGCTGATGAATATCAAAATGTCTTTAACTTTCTCCCTTTACAAGCACACACACACACACAAGATAGTCATGGATAATGTAATAGGGGGAAATCAGGAGTTGAGGTTGCCAACCCAACTCATTTACATATTAGCCTTTTATGTAAGGGTCCAACAAGATTTTCTCGTTCCCAAAGAACTTCCTTTCCAGGTCAGAATTTCCCAAAGACATGGGAAATAACATGCGCTTTTCCTATCCTCATTTAAATTACTCTTTTCTCATCTTCAACACTATCATTTTCTAAATATGAACTCTTTTGTGCATTTTTAGGCTCTACTATATAGCGTTAGCCCTTTGTGTCATTATGTTGTGGTCTGAGGGGGTCGTTAATTACTACTTATAAGACCAGAAGACTCCGAAGCTCATGAGCAATCAAAAGCTCTTGATTTTTGTGCGCGTACCAAAAGCCTCGAGAAAAGGCTGTATGTAATGATATTTCAAGAGAGATACTTGTTTGCTCTCAAAAAATTCCAATAGACTATACTTATGTGTATAAATGTATAATAATAATTATAGCAGTAATGACCCTGAAGGGAAATCTGCTTTGTTACATTAGCCAATCCACATTTATGACATAGAGGGCGCCACAGGATGCGTTCGAAGCTTGGAAGTGAAATTGACAGTAGTGCCATCTATGGATTCGTATGCACTATGGCGGCTGCTAATGTAAATTCAACAGTTTGATGCCATTAAAACACAGCCGTCACGAACGTTCATAAGGGCCATAGGAAATAATTCAGTGATTCAGTATGTATAAGATTGAGAATATGCCTTTGCCGCTTTTGGTGGTAATAATTGCATCATTAAGCTGCTTTATAAATTCCTGCACACGTTCCCCCACATCAAAGTGACTTTTGGTAAGAAAATTTTTCCGGAGCACCGAGGTCTATTTACCCTTACGCTATCTTTCTTTCCTCAGAGTTTGAGAATAGCAAATAAAGGCATGTTTATCCCAAAAATGTTGAGTGACAAATCCCATAATCTTAACCAGGAAGAGAGACCCAGTTGATAAAATAATAAATACACGTCAAATTCCCACCTGCTCAAGTATCATAAGTCAGGAGCAGGTGTCCATAATCTCTTGAAATTCAAAAAACAAGACGTATCAACAGGAGGTACTCCTCATGCTCTGTGGACATTTACCAGGAAAAAATTTGTCCCGAGGAGTCACTTGCAAACAAACAGAATCTATACAAATACCCGGCTAGTCAAGGACAAACCAACTGGTTTGTTCATCTGCCCTCCTCGACGTTGTCCAGAAAACCACTGGCTAAGTCTTAAGTTTGGGGTGGTTTTAGCTGCAGTCAAGGGACCCGCTGGATGCTTAAGGGGTCATATCCAAGTGGAAAACCTGCCTTGTCAAAAAAAAGACTGGCACGCTGTTGTAGGTTGTTAGGTACTTGAACCTACTTTACACAAATACACTCTGCATAAATCATAGCCGTCAAGTAAAATACTTGACATCGATTTGCATGACAAACTCAAGTGTGGAAATGGATAGTCAAGTGTGCAAGGTGGATGCCAGATTGTACCCATTGGACAGTGAA
Source organism: Spatulosminthurus flaviceps (assembly GCA_034693705.1). Classification (NCBI taxonomy): domain Eukaryota; kingdom Metazoa; phylum Arthropoda; class Collembola; order Symphypleona; family Sminthuridae; genus Spatulosminthurus; species Spatulosminthurus flaviceps. Next base: position 96,425 of record JAQFXU010000076.1, on the reverse strand, counting down.
TGTTTTTTTTTGGGTGGGAGGAAATTTAGGTACCTGTAACCGTCAAAATCAGCCTTTTCCAGTGGTTTTCTGGACAACGTCGAGGAGGGCAGGTGAACAAACCAGTTGGTTTGTCCTTTATTATACCCGGCCAAACTCCTCCTATATTTTCCTCTTATCTTGACATAGTAATAAAATAATAGGAACAATGAAAGTGGCTTGGAATCAGTAACAATAACAAGTTAAAATATCCAAAGGAAAAATTTCAAACATTTCAAGTAACTAAAACTACATTGTTTTCAACGTTAATATGTGAGTTCGTAGCAAAGAACTGAGGCACCCCCGTTCCTTTTACTTGAGCCCCTCCATAGTTACTACTACGGTACTTGACTCCAAGGGACTACACAGGGAAAAAGTAATTTTGCGGAAAGTACATAAATGCATTTGGGAAGAGAAGAACCCCATTGAAAATCAATGTTTCATTCCCAAGGTTCTCATTAAGGAACAAAAGGCTGTAGTCATGCTGCTCTCAGACTCCTGCTTTTTAAGCTAACAATAAGTTGGAAAGCGGAAAAGGGGATAGTATCCTGACCAAATCGAGTTTTGATAAGCATCTGGTTTTGACACTACTTATTAATAGGTCTGGAGAGAGCCCCTGGCCAATAATAACAAAAATAATAGTCAAAGCATAAGCTTGTGTCGTATTCTCTACTACTCGTAATCTTTCAAGGCAGCAGCGTGTAAATTACCAGGATCAAAGCTTAGAAAATGGTCTTATTGTATTATCCATGGCTACTGATGCACTCTTCCTTTTGATCATTGCTTTAGCTAACATTTTGATTATTACCTTACATGGCTCTTTAATAAAGTTGAAACGTTTCCTTCCTCTCAAAGTGAACATTATATACAGATATATATATATCCGTCCATACATGAATTTCTGGCCAAAGTTCTTGGCACTGATTAATAGCTACATTAGGAAAATACTACTCATCTGACTTGTAATTCAATCAATTTGACTTATTATTAAGCTACTTTTATTGATGGGCTGCAGCGTCATCATAGTCTGTCTGGATAGTATACGCAATCTGATGGAACATATGGGAGAGATAATAGTACAAGGGAAAATTTAATTCTATTGGTGGAGAAAAATGTATATGGGAAAAGAGGCAGACAAAAACTGCCCTTATGATTCTTTACGAAGTAGAGAGAGAGAGAGAGAGAGATAGAGAGAGAGAGAGAGAGAGAGAGAGAGAAAGAGGAGAAAAGGAAAGTTTATAAAAGTGGAGAAACTCTCAAAGGGAAATGCTTTAGAAGTAATTCGGGAGGATTCAAGCTCTGCGGTTTTAGTCAATTGGAGAGATAGAGAGAGAGAGAGAGCTGCGGATTCAGCATGATTTATGCAGGCAAATGTCAAGCCCTGTCTACCTTTACAAATGAATCAATTAGCTTTTCCATGTACTTACTTTGATGAGTCGCGGCATGTTGCCTGCATGTAGGAAGCAGGGTGGGACAAGGTCCTCAAGCTTGGTGGAAGCTGATAGTGACATTTCGTTATCATCCGAGGATGAGTAGCATGTGGTAAGAAGATGAACAGCCCGTCCCACGCCGGATGTTTTCTTTGTGATGATTTCCTCAGGAATATGCTCTTCCCCACCGCCATCTCCTGAAGCCAGACCAGATCTCCCATGAATTGGACTCTCGTTCATCAGTGGCGCAAGTGAGGAGTCCTGGAAGGAGTTATTAATATAATCATTGCTTATGTCCACAAATTCCCCCACTTTTCTCCTCATTTACACCAAAAGTGAAGAAGAGGAAATTCAGAAACGAATCAACTTGATACTTTCCCCATTAAATTTAAACATACTCCATTACCAATGAAAGTCCCTTGAACTTTTCAAAAATCAAGTTAACATTTTTCGTGCACTCGAAACAATATCATTTTGAGCTAAAAGATTACTGATTTAAAGTTTTTATAAAAAAAGTCGGAATTTCTCAAATTGCTCGCACACCTTTGAAACTTTCTCCAGGGTGAAAGTACAATAATATAATAAAAACTTTCTCCAGGGTGAAAGTGCAATAGTAATATAATAAAAACTTTCTCAGGGGTGAAAGTACATAGAATAATGTTACATTGAAGTAGAATTTCTTTTGGGTAAAAGCACACAAAAAATAACACTAAAAACTTTTCCTAGAATGAAAGCGAAACTATTGGGAAACGTGTAACACCAATCAACGTTACAAGTTACCTGGAATAATCCAATATATTGAAATGTTAACATGAAACTTTCTCCTAATACTACCAATTAAAGTGAATAAATTTCCATGGATTTAACGTCTGTGGGTGTGTTTGTGTGTGTGTGTGTGTGTGTGTGTGTGTGTACAGAACGAAAGCTCTTAAAAACTTCACACGAATTAAGTACAATAAGGATGACGTTGTTCCGTTCCGTTGCATGGAACTGAATAAAGTATTGTTATTATCTCAAATCTTCAGAGCAGAGCTCTGAGACGATGCTACGTGATCAGCAACTGGAGTTGTTCTGAATTTTAGCATCCCATTAAATTTCATCATCTCATTCTGAGACTTGTTGCCTTTTACGAAGTTGAACAAAATCCATTCTTATTTATACATGATTCTCGCTAATGCAGACAGCAGACACAATATCTCGAGTTAAATCAACAACCTTGAAATTTTTCCTTACTAATTCTTTCAAAGGAGATCTTGACCTTGAGAAGTAAACCCTTTCAAAAGAATTGCATTCTTCATTCTGTAAAATGATTTGAAATAAATCTCTCAAGTTCAGTAATAATTTTCTCTAAAAAAAACTTGCTAACTCGTCTTGTTTTTAAGTTACTTTTTTCTCCTTCCACTCATCCAACGAGGATAAATATCTATAAAGAATCATGCAAAACAAATTCAGGAAAAACTTTTCTTTTGACTAGAGCAATAAAATTCCTTAATTAATTCGCAAGTCCAGGTTAATGTTTAGCTTGAAACTTTTTTCCGTCCCACCACATTAAAATAAAATGATAAATTTTATGGGAAAAATTTAATATGCAATTTTTCCCGCTGTTTTAAATTCAAAATATAGCTGCAGAAGCGAATATCATTTTATCTTAAATTGGGTATCTCTCTAGTAAAAAAAACTAACCGAATAAGACTCGGAGTGACTAAGAAAAATTGACAAGTTGTCTCTTTACAAAACATTTTCATGCCTTTATTGTTCCTACCATTACTAGAATTCTTAATAAGGATTTACTCCCCCCCCCCCCTCTCTCTCTGGAGAAAAAAAATTGTGTACGTCCAAATCATTTGTATTATTTGGAAGAAAGCAAGTATGAAAGGAAGAGAGAATCTGCTCACTCTATCGTCATCAGTTGTCTTGGTAGTGGAAGATCTATCGGTTGTCAAATTAGGTGTCAAGGGCGCTGGTGAATTGAGTGGAAGCGCAGCCGGACAAATCTGATGAGTGGGTCTGGGCGGACGAGCTCTAGGCCAGCACTCTTCTAGTCGTAGTTGGATCCCCGCCAAAACAGCTGCTTCATCTTTAGTACAGGGCAAGCTTCCACTTACAACCAACCGTTGCATCTGCAAAAGTTAAATTATGGCTTTAAGCTACTATGCCACTGGGTCTCACTCCAAGTCTAACTTAATGATCTTCAAATATTTACTCAAAAAGAAAATAAACAGGGAATTCCAATTGACATTTTTTAAACATCGCCCCCGCACTTTTTATGTTTATTTTTCCAACCAACTTTTCTTCTCAATACTATGAAAAATAGCTCTGAATATTATTATACGTAGGCTCGTAATTACAAATTTACATTCTCCTCAGGCTTTTCTAAATTAATTCTCATCCGTCGTATCACCCTCAAGTTATCATATACTCTTGCCATATAGAAATAAAAAACTTGGAGGGATAAGTTTCTACTCTTTTATTTTCTATGTGAATTTTTTTCGAAATAAAAAATCTTTATCTTCAAAGCCAACTCGATATGCTTTCACTGGAAGGAAGCTGGTCGTTGGAATTTCCCCCTTTCATGCATGAATACGCTCTATTTTCCCCTTGTTAGACATGTACTGGAAAAATGTAATTTCCAACAAATTATGTCCCCCCACATTTGAGGGAACTTCAAAAGGTAAGTCAACTTCAAATAAGTAGTTTAAAGATAGAGGAAGATGAGGAGGAGGATAGGAAAAGGTTAGATGATTATTTTTTGAAAATCAATGGGTTGTTTGATCAAAGAGAGAAGTAAATATTTAAGGAGAAAGCAAAGAGAAAGTTGGACTTTCCATCCCTACCTCCCAATATTCATTCTCAATAGCCTCCAAAGATTCCATTTCAGTGCCATCATCCTCCGTTACCTGGAAAAGATTATAGATTAAAATCATCCGTCCATCAAAATGGTGAAATAAAAGGAAGCTACTACGTCTATGGTGTCATATGTGGAGGTCACTTTCGGACTTTTACAGTCTCCGAAAGCTACTGAGTATTCCTGGGTTGTCACAGGTAAGATTTTTAGAGATAAATCCCATTTGACAGACAACCATAGGTATATGGGGAAGGTGGGCAATAAAAAAAATTTATGACAGGAGGACGGAGGAGGAAAAGTTAAATGTTACCAGAGAAGGACACAACATCCGAATATGGTCAGCCCAACGTAAATAAGGTGGACCGCATGATGATACTCGAGCAACGAAATCTTTTAGCTCTCGAATCACACTATTTTTCCCATGAGGTCTGCAAGTTGTAATCCAATCCTGTAGAGATAGTAGAAGAATGTAATTTTATCAGATACAAGCAATAAAACGGATCAATGAAATAACTGGAGGGGTGAAGGAGGGAGGTGGGGAAGTCGTAACGGGAGGGTAGGGGAAAAGGTGGGGGATAAAGAAAACCCCATAAAAGTACACATATAATTATTTTTTTTTCACACACACACACACACACACAGCTTGGAATTTTTTTTCGCAATCTCATTTTATTCCCCATCATGTGGGTCCCACAAAACAAAAGGGAAAAAAATATAAATAACGTTGGGAAAAGGGGATTACTATAAAGAGTGTCCAGGGCTCTGGTTTCTCCATATAGGATAAGGAGTAAAGTGCAAGTAGTTTCCACTTACTTCAACAAATACAAGGACGGCACGATGTACCACGGGCATGTCGGATATAAAAATACTGTCATTTCTTCTCGTGCCAGAACTCATGGGTGAGACTGAGCTTCTCCTGCTTATGTCATTACGATCATTTAAGGCCATACTGCCCATGTGAGAACCTTTCTCTTCATTGTTGAAGGGTGTTCCACCTCTCGGTGGACCCTTCGGAGAATGAGGGGTGAGTAAACCAGGTGATGAGGGGGCGGGAGGCAAGGGCTGTGGGAGATTCATGGGATGATTCCTGATTGGACTGGATGGACTGAGCAAATGAGCAGCGGGTGGGGGGAGGGGTAATGTGGGGGAAGTTGGAGGTGGGGATGTGGAGTCCGGAAGGATGAGTGGCAAAGGAGCATCAAGAGTAACTTTTGGCACTGATCTTGAACGAGGTCTTGGTGAGGTTGGAGGTAAGGCAGGCGGCGATGGTGGCTCTATTGACGAGTCTAAAAAATCTGGAAGGTTTTGTAAACGCTTTTGAAAGGCCAGGATCTCATCTTCCGGCGTATCTTTGGGAGATGTTGCTTCCGTCGATACGTCCAATGACCTGTTTCTACTCAGACGACGACTCTTCCTTTGGTGCAGGCTGCCGAAGCGAAAGCTCTGTAAAAAATATCATATCACATTTTTATTTTATTTTAATACATGAACAAATTCTTCACATTTTCAAGAGCACACCAAAGTCTCCATTTAAAATTGTAACTGGGTTCTCAAAAATGAAATCATTACATTTTTTTTAAAATTATTCTAATTTCATATTTGTCATCTTCTGGGTACAGTTAAGCATTGGATAAATTAGTGTAATTAAAAATTACTCCACCCATGGAATACAAAAATACGTGTATTTAATTAAATACAAAGGACCGCCAGGAAAGATTTAATTTGTCATTTCCAAGCAGATGTTACATATTTGGAATATAAGGATTTGAATTTGAAATTATTTAGGAACATGACGTTGGGGAAATGTTTGACTTGCTCACAAGTGTTGGCGTAATTGAAAGGGAAGTGTATACATAAAGATTTGTTGGACATGCTATAACGTCTGTTGTTCACAAGTGTCTGGGAAAACAATTGATGGTGAGGAGAATGTAGTTGGTTTTAAGAAGGAGGAAGTGTATATAGTATAGTGTGAAGATGTGGAGCTTGAAAGTTGATTATATTTGTCTTGCCTGTTTTGCTAAGAAAGACGGTGATCCTATAGGTGTATTGGCTTGGCTATTTGGTCCACTTCCACCTTGTAAACTTTCACGGGAGGCAGCAGCTCGTAAAGCAGCCAAAGGAAGGAGACCGAAAATAGAACTTTCCCTAGGTTTGGCCCCTATAAGCGTACCAGGTTGATCTACAACCAACCGTTGCATTTCATCAGTTCGGTCCACACTAGCTTCTTGACTGGATGACCGCCACTTGGAGAAGATACCCCGAATTGAGCTGGCCTTTTTGGTCGGTGACATGGGAGGATGTAGCTCGGTCGGCGTGTTTTCCTCCATCTCGTGAAGAACTTGACTTTCTTCCCCTTCATTTATATTTATCCCCGGCCCACAATCTAACGTTAAACTAACCTATATGGAACATTAAATCAAATTTTAGTACATAAAACTCAAGTGGGTCGGAGGAGGGGAAATATTCATGTGCACATATAGATGTACCATTTCCAGGTAGATATAGCCATGTATTCATTACTCAGGGAATAAAAGACTTGAGTATATGAGGGAAAGGAGTAAAGGTAATCATTTCTAGAGAAACTCACAATTTTTTTTTTACACAGACACATTTCTATGTAATAAATCTGGCTGGACAAAGGAGAGAAAGGTAAGACGAGAGGAAACAAAATTCTGTGTAAAAATCCCTTTGACTCACTTGTCTCCGCCTGCGGAGTGGAAGTGACTCTGTGTCAGTACTTGAAGCTCGACTTCTGGAGGTCCTCGATTCTCCTGAGAACATTGAAAAAACCGAGTGACCAGAATGACCCGAATACGCGGAAGCGAACGAGGCACGTGAAGCACAACTTTTCCATCTTCTTAATGCTAGGCCTGTCGTAAGGAGTCGATGGAGAAGAAGTCTAAGTAAAATAATTGGATGAACTACGGCCGAGTAGCATGTTTGAAATATTCGAACAAAAGCCGGATCCAGCTCTGGTCCCCCGATACTATCGCGTCGTCCCGCTAAAATCATACAAAATAGCGATAATTTCTCTCCCCCTGTCATTTCTCACTATTTTTCTTCCCCGTATCTCCCGTCCCTTATTTATGTAACTGTATTTTAATCTTAACTAATCTCTTTAGGTTTATATATGTGAGAGGGCATACTAGTGTGAATTTCCCATGATAATTTACCTTCAGCGGAATGTCTCCGTATGTGAAGTGCAGGTGAGAAACAATTACGGCTTGGGCTGTTGTTCAGCCAACTTGTGGAAGAAGGTTCTCTCAAGTAGGGGGAGCCAGGAGCAACGCTTGACTATCAAGTATAAATTTTTAAACCATTATTTTCACCTTTACCTTACAAATGAATGGCTAAACCTATTTCATTCCCAGCAATCTTCTCATCCCACACATTTTTAACCGAAAGAGAAAGTCAAGTGAAAGGAGCTTCGCTTTCACTGAAATTTCTCTCTCTCAATAAGATTCCCTGCTTGTAGCAAGTTGGAACAAACTACAGAGTATAGTAGCTGCTCTGCTGTATTATAATTGTCTTACAAATATTTCAGTCCAGTGTACAGTCCCCCAGTTCCAAAAAATCTGGCCCTACAAATAAATCTCCCCTTAGCTCTCTCTGCAAAGAGCATAGATTTTATTGGTGTAGAGTAAAAATTTTAAAATTTTACACATATATTTTATGGAAGGATTTTTACTAGAACAAGGAGAGATACAAATTTTCGAATCTCTCGAGGCCTACATAAAAGCTCAGAGTTAGATCGAGGGACATGAAAGAAATCCTCACGTCAACAAGGGAAAAACAGCAGCGCTTCCCACTACTAAAATTTCCCCTTTCTTCCTAAATGTATGCAAGAATAGTATGTAGGAAGAAGTCAAACCTCAAGTGATTTAAGCACTCGGATCAAAGTGGATTCAACAGACATGACAATGATCGAAGGCAAGGTTCCGCTCGCAGCATTAGGATGACCCAAGACCGGTGGAGGAGTAGAACATGTCCATGTGATAAACATATCTTCATTTCCCAATGTTCCACTTGAAACTGTTGCCGACTCGTCTGTGAAGAAATTTTTGTACACAGGATTCAATAAACACCCAAGCAAAAAATGTTCAGGTACTCACAAAGGGTTCCTTGTATTCCAGTCCTCGTAGTATAAAGCAACTTCTTTCAACCATTAGAGAGAGCGAGAGAGAGAGAGAGAAAAACGGGATAACTGAGCCAGTCAACAAACAAAACACCAACTCTAATGACTGGGAAGTTAAAGTCGAAGGAAATCCAATCGAAAACAAAAATCTCTCTCTCGTAGAAATACATATACAAAAAAAACATTTCTCTTTGTATTTCTCCGTCCTAAATCATCCCACTAACTTGAATAGTGAAGGAGGACTATAAAATATAATAATAGTAGCAAAACATATCCATAAGTATCCAGTTGATGACAAACCTTGTGTGATGAGATCAAAGACACTGACTCGGAGAGCAGATCTATGATGGAGTCCCAAGTAAACGAGCAATCGAGCGGCATGATGCTTTACATAACGAGCAAACAAAGTTGTGTGGTTGGTGTAGAAGAACTCGTCAGCAGGTAGCAACAAGGGTGGGAGAGCGTCCGCCACTCCAGCATCTATCAGTGGTTTGTGGTGAGCAGGATCTAAGGCTAGAGTCGCCAAGATTTGCAGAACCAAACAGAGGAGTTGCTAAAACACAAATCACTCATGTAAATATACCTATATGATTAGATTTACTCTTTCATCTTTTCCCAATAAATTTCAGAGGACCCCACCACCAGCACACTCCCCCTCAACTCTCTATACTCATAACCTCCCCATCATCAGCGATCATTAAAGGTTTTGATTACATCTCCTCTCTCTCTCTCTCTCTCTCTCTCTCTCTCCCCTCCTCTCCTCCACTTCTATCAAATTTCTAAGGATTTTTCAACACATTCAATACATTTTCCACGTTACTAGCAATGCAATTGGGTGGAAAGAAGGTCTCTCCATAAGATTTATTCTATGGAATTTAAGCGATAGTGGGGCATTCATAAGGGTTTTAATATGTGTGATTTCCTCATATAAATTCTGCATGTGGATTTTATTTATTTTTATGCTCTACCCTCTCTCTACCCTATGCAAATATCATATGTTCATAGCCTTGTGTACTATAATGTCCGGTTTCAACTTTATCTCAGAGCTCAAGCTTTTATCATTATATTGCATAGGCTCTGATTTTTGGTTTCCTATGCTATGTATGACTATTATTATTATTACAAGTGGTGGAGAAGATGTGAGTTGTTTTCAGGATAAAACCTCTTCAAAATTCTTTTCTCCCTCTCTCCTTGTCTCATGGAGTATGTTCAAGGAACTGGGGTCCAAAGAAAAGAGCATTTCCCAATTCCACAAGTTATATAAGTGACGGCGTTATAATCACATTTCAAATCATTCATATATCTGATTATTGGATAGTATGGATAGCATAAAGTGCTTGGATATCCTGGAATTTTCAAGGAGAGACGACTTGTATAAATATGGAAATTATTTATCCTGTAGTATAGTAAGATTCATATGGGAATTCTTGTACACATGTACATACATTAATAAAAGTAGTTTCTATTCATTGCTAGTAGTAGTACATAGTTAAAATCATATACGTAGGAGGATTTTAAAAAAATTCAAGATTAGCCATGAGAATTTCGGAAGGAAAGTATTTCCGTGGCATTTGGAATGTTACTTGTGAAACCACTTAGCCATGAGGAAATTATCACACTTACATGCGCTGTAAGAATTTGAAAAATCTCCAATCCACTCTCTTGTCCTAGTAAGCAACTAGTGTGTGGGGAAATGGGGGATTTTTATTACGGCTACTACTACCCCTTCTACTATCTCATCCTTCTCAAAATATCCATGGTCGTGGAGGTGATGGTGGAACAAAATCTTCCACGTAACCTAGCACGGCTACCTAAGCTCTTGAGAACTGTATAAGAGGATAGGTACCTACTTTCCCCTCTGGTACTGTTACTCATAGAAGCTTTACTTTTTCCCCGGATTACACTTTCTATGTACAAGGATTATTGATCCAAGGCTAGGCTACTAAAAGCTACTTCAAAGTATCACCAAATGCAATCAAAAAACCTCAAATTATTACCATAGCAAATAATCCCACACTACTGAATGTATAAAAGAACTCGTATTCCTAGAAATGTAGTCCGCGGCTCATTTCCATTATTTATTATACACGCTGGATTTTGTCTAGGATAGGCCCAAGAAAATTCTTCCAGAAGGGAAATAATATATAAATGTTTAATTTTCTTCTCTTTCCAAGTATAAAACTGCTATATAATCTTTGTGGTGTGCCATAAATAATCACAAGTATAATAATCATAATAATAATAATAACTTGCTATTTTAGATAAGAATGTGAGTAAAGGTAAGAATTTCCTTGGAGCCATAATTTGGCAAATGTATCTCAGCTTTTGCTTTCTTGTACTATAGAGTAAATAAATAGCGAGCTGCATGGGTGTATAAAGTTCGGACAGACTTGAACCAGCTAATTGCTGTGGTTTGAGTAGAACTGAGGAGGGGGGGGGGAGAGAGAGGGGGAAATCTGGTAATGAATGGAGAAAGTCCTGGGTATGAAGGAAATAATGAACTGATTACTTACCGGATCGTGAGTAGCATCCAAGGCGGCGATGAAGATTCGAAGAGGTGCTTCACTTACTAAAGACTTTTGGACGGTAGGAGAATGAGCCAGAAAGACCAAGAGTCGGGCACTCAGCAGTTGTAGACAATGTGCACTGCAAGTCCTTCGTCTATGGAAGGAGACGAAGGGGAAAAAAACAAAAGGGGGCTTCAAATTCCCAGGAATAACAAGGCACAAGTCAAAACAAGTCCTGAGTTAGTATTCAAGGAAGAGTTTTAGTCTTGAAAAAAATAATTTGTGAAGCTCCACTTTGCAATTGACACTGTGCTCCTCTCACATGTACGTCTACAATGTACTACTATGGGACTGCGGGTAATACATGGAATTACAGATGTAATTCCATCCCTTCCCTGGCACACCACAGTATCTCCTCGACAAATCCATGACAAAATGTGAGTACATACGAGGGAGAGAGTGTGTGGAAGAACTGGGAGAGCAAGCGTTTGTCACATCGTATTCCACGAAGGGGATTTCACCGTGTACAGGGGAGAAAGGAAGGTAACTGTCAGATACAAACTGGAAGATAAACTTGAAGCAACTTTTCCGGTCATGTCTACGTTACTCTATTATTCAACAAGGCGTCACCGAAGCCGAGATCTCAAATCAATCTTCGTTGTAGTATTGCAGACACAGAGTGAGCCTCGGCTTCACATACTGTAGATATATTTGAACGAAGGACTCTGAGCTATACAGTAACTTTTGGGATTCTCTTCCCAAATATATAATTCTAATGGACAAGCTTCTACTACTACATGTTTTTAGTAGTAAGAGCTTTTTTTGGAGCAACTCACTGGACATTTTTATCCCTTCAAGTAATTACGACAAGTGAAACTTACCTGACGGACGGTGTGCATATTTGGCGAGATCCGATCGTTCGTTTGTACAGAGTCACAGCATTGTGAAGAATATTCACCACTGGCCCGACAGCCGGCTCCAGAATCCCTGGAAATCACATAATTTTTCTCAGTATTAGAAAAACCCATGTCCAAGCAGTTCCAGAGCACACACACACACACACACACACACACGGAGTCAAGAGGAATGCAAGAAGGAATTTCTCAAGAGTTGTGAGCGAGCTAAACTAGGATTATTATAGTCACACTTGAACTAGGAATTTAGCCTGGTTAATACCCTCCTTAAAAAAACCTTGCTCCTCCCATAGTGAATCATTATTAAAAGAGTAGAATGCTCAAATATTATTAGTATGGTATGGATTCATAAAATGATGATGATGAGCCTCCTCTTAAAATATCCTAATATAAAATATAGGAATTATAAATTATCTCGAATCTCTTATACCACCACACGTATCTCTCTCTACAACCTTTCGCTTCTCTCTCTCTCTGAATTTTGCCCTCCGTCCCTGGAGCCATTAATGAGGATGCTAAGAGAGAGGCATGGACTTGCCTCTACTCATGCACATCCACAAGATGCTTGCTTAATCATCGACAGAATTTAATACTCCTAATAAATAATCCCCAATTAATTCCAACACTCACTCCACTCACCTTTTACCTCCCAGCCTATGAGGCTGAGAAGGAGTGAGGAAATTCAAGCCATTAACCTCCGCTCTGAAAATAAGGCTCAAAGAGCTGAGAAATTACTCAGGCCGATGTGGACAAGAGAATTATGAAGGATCCCAATAGATCCTATCTATGATGGGCAATATCTTTGATAATGCTAGAAAATATGTAATAAATACCTAGGAATTTATTTATCTCATTCATTCACCTAACAAACAAATAACTTGTGGGATAATTGGGACTTTTAATTATTTTTGACAATTATATAAGATGATAGGATGCCCTTAAAAGATTATTATTTCCTCAGTAATAATCTTCGGCAAGGGAATCTGTGGAATTGAAGGAAATACTAAGGGAAAGGAAATAGCTTGGAATAAAAAAAAATTACCAATTATTATTATCGACGCCAAATGACGGGGGGAAATTCATTTTTGTAGAAGTAATATGGGATCCGAAAATAAAAATTATATGAGAGGATGGCCAGTAATGGGAGGAAAGGGGGATGTATATGAATAGAATAAAATTTTGTGCATCATCACGCAAATTTATGGGAATTTATGGTAGGGAGCTATTTTTGAGTATTTTTTTAATTCCAGGAAAAACAACCTCGGAATATTAGAATAAATAAGAAAGAAGTTTTCCAATAGCACGGAAATTACGAGAGCGTATATAGAAGCGTGCTCGTGAAAACATGCATGGGCTGTGGGGTCGTGTCGTGATGTTATACAATACTCTGGCATCATATTAGAAATAATTAGAAGGGGTTGGACGTTCCATTTCGATTGAGCGACTGAATGTGCATAAAAGGCGTACTAAATTATTTACGTACGCAGAAGTTCCTTCTCTTTCTCTCTCTCTCTCTCTCTCTCTTCTCCCGAGGAATGGCTTTTCGTTCAAGACATACAAAATCATTATTACTGCATTGCATTGCCTCGAATTGGAATTACACAGGCGAGGCTCATCCTGCGCTTCCCATTATAATCCCGACAATTTCCCCCTCTTCTCTCTTCACATGCCCTACTAACGTTATGAGAGAGCTCAGACCATAATATAATGTGTAACGGGCCCAAATAAAGAACAGCAAATTGTTCCTTATCCTTGGAGAGCATGGGTTTAAAATATAAAAGAATAATAATAATAATAGCCTAATTGTTTATTATTGTCCATACATTAGAGAATGCTGTTTCTTTGGGAAATGTTGCCCATTCCAGGCATTATACTATGTTATACTATGCTCCTCCCAGCAGCACTACTACAAGTAGCTACATTCATTTCGGTTCAAATAAACGAAAGAGGAAGAAAGGCTTCATGGAATTATAAGTGTATAACGTGGAAGTCATTATGTTTTTTTGGACTGTTGTTATTCCCAACCAGCTTTTGTGGTGTAGACTGTAAATATTACTAAAGCCCTTCTTATTATGGGGCTACAGGCCAAATGTAACTACCATATTAAACCATAGAATTCAAGTATTAACTACTACTCTACATTGCACCCAACATACGTAATGCTAAATGATGGGAGTAATATTACTAATATTAGCACAGGAGATATTTGTCACTTTATTTCACTCATTTTAAATTCTGGGCTTTTATGACATTCTTTCTTTTAAAAGCATCCTCCTAAATTATTTCTATCAAATATTTAAACTCATTAAATATTATTATATGCTTTTATATACGTTGTGAATTGTGAACTAATGTATGAGCTTATGGTTAGACTGGCCCAATCCAATTCATGTCTCCTTTAGTGTTGCTTTTGCCATTGTATACTCATGCTATCACATTTGTTTTTAATCCAAATATGCTCTTCAAATCTTGCTGTGAATGACTTGTGTATGTTTCTCCGTAATACAATTTTGTATTAAAATGTTTGCAAAGTAATTTGTAATATTTCATCTCATGTAATTCTAATGTTCAGCATGCTTTTTAATTTTCTAACCGTCCAGCATAGCCTGGCCTGTGCATAGACTATGCATACAATTGAATTGACTGCCTTGACGATTTTAACAAGGTACATATATATATATAGAAAAGATTGCCAGGGGTCTATGACATTTATGCCTAAATATTTGGGGGAGTGGCCAAGATAATGGCATAGATGTTGTGAGTTGTAAAAGCCATGTTTTTGTATTACTTCTAATACTCTGGCAGTACACCTAGCCCCAGGGAAGTTCTCCTATAGGCTTGCAAACAATTTCAATGCTTCCGGTCAAAATTCATATTTCAAATTGGAATAAAAACAAGTTTATGCCTGGCCAACTCTGCCGAGCAGAAATGGTTATTTTTCATCAAAATTTCCGTCTGAGATAGTAAGAAATCCTTTGAGATGGTACGATTCTTATGTCCTTTTATACATACTTCCAATTATATAGCCTATAATGGTACAAATCATCGTTAATTTTAAGCCTTTCACACATACCCAAGAAAGTTACTATGAGTCAAAATTTAGTTCACTGTCCCTGTGCCCGGAAGATATGAGGGAATTCGTTGAAAAGCCAAGAGAAAATTAAAGGTTGAACGACATGTTTTTTTTCAACTTGTCCAAATAGTTTCCATGGTTTGAACTATCTAACGAACAGGAATTTCCTGAGCCTTATTAGCTGGAAGGAACTTTTCTTTTTTTTACGGGGGAATGTTGTAGAGAATCTCAAGAAGACAAATTTTTTATAGACATAAATTTTCCATGAAGATGCCTTTTCCTCCACCGAGATTTGAGTAAAAGTTGAAATTACGTGGAAGATCACCATTAGCGCCGAGATTGGCCTGCTCCATCAAAATATAGCAGCTTATGTTGCAAATGATAAGAGATTCTAATTTGGTTGCCAGAACTGTATATTATATAATATGTGATATAGTTCTTATACGTTAATAGTAAAAGCTTCCCAGAGACAGTACATACATGAAGAAAAAAGCTTATGTCTATCTCAGGAATACCCCGAATGCATGAACCAAAAGACTTTTCTAAGGAGAAATTTTCTAAGGAAGGAGCAGCAAAAAAAAAAAAAACAAAAGCAAAGTATAAGCTTGGAGAATGCGAGTGAAAAACCTTGGGAGTATTTGTGACAGCAGGTAATTTACAAGTAAATAACTATCCCCTTTAACTTTCACCACTACTCAGAACAAGTTTATGCAATGACACTTACTACATAGCTTTCCAGCCAACTCCCTACTATAAAGTAACCCGAGAAAGTACATGACCTGGGAAAAACAATTTTTTAAAAACTTCTGCTCTAACTTCTACACCTCCTCACATAAAAACTTCCCGGTCGAGAGTAATATAGAATAAATACATACGGATAATCCCTCCTCCTACCCTGTCACACTCCACTCTGTATACAAAAGTACGGGGAAGGAAACCTGATAGTAATTAAACTGATCAAAAGCAAGGGATTCCAGGACATAGAATTCCTCAGTTTTTGATGAAAGTTAATTTTAGAAAGAGTGAGTAGTCCGAGAAGAAATCCACAGATACTAATAAGCAGAGATTCATATATGAAAGAAACTTTTCCCTCTAAAGAAATGTCAGCTTCCCCACCACTCAAGTCTCTCAAACTCCATCCGTCCTATGCATGGAGTGATACATCATTCATGTAGATATTCCATTATGGGCCGGGATACCTCCTTAAGAAAATCTCCATGAGAAATAGGGGAGGATGAGAGCATTTCTTCCCATTCATACATGGATATGTATATGTAGTATTATGTGACTCCCGTGACACTCAAGTCCATGTACATACTCATCACTCCCGAATGAAGATGCCTGTCCTCCCCCACGTCGTATACGTACGTACGTACAGCAATGGAAGGGAGCAGACACGACGCTGATAATGTCCGTTGATTAAATGAGAATCCAATTCAGGTCAAGACGTGTGCATTAAATAGCTGTAGTCGTGAAAATCATATTATAGCAAGTCAAGTGAATAAATCATCAAAGAATGTAATCTCCATAATGGAAAGTACACAAAATCCATGAAGATAGAGGAAGGATGGGGATTTATACTGGATGCCAGGAGTGCCAGTAGGGAATGCGAACCTAAACTTCCTCCCACCAAACATTGAGAAATGCTGTAGAAAAACGAGCATTACCGTGTGTGTGTGTGTGTGTGTGTGTGTATAGCATAGCACGTCTCTCAAGTCAAGAGGTGAGATTTCCCCGTCTACCATTCTATAGTAAGTAACATATATTCTATCTACATATACAACTATAACTATATACTCCCAGCAACTAACTTCTATTAATGTAACTACCAGGACGGCTCATATGTATATCTATGGAAACCATATGAGAGCATATGTACTAATGTAAAATTTAAAACATAATCCAAACACCACCTCATGTTCAGACGCAATATTATGTTTGCGCAAAGATTCTCTCTCTCTCTCCCATACTTCTATCCCATTGTGCTCTCACATTTTCTTATTTCATCCTATGCGACTTTCCTCAACGCCCTTATTTTTCCCAAACCTCGAAGGGAAAGGATGAGTCAAAAAATGAGAGGACGAGAGAAAACAGTGAAAGCAACTTTTACCTTGGGAATTTAACCTGATTTCTAAATCTAGTCACACTACCGGTACTAGTACTCCTCATGTCACATAGTTTTCGTCTCCATACATTTTCATGCTATAAAAAGTATAAAAATGCTCAAAAATGTACACAGCCAAAAAAGTCAAGCCCATTGTCCAAGAACATTGGAAAACAAGGAAGGTTGATAAAAAGGGATTTTCCTAGGAAACTTTTATGCACCAACAAAAATCCCTTTGTGCACGGTGCTAATTGAGAGAAATGAATAGAATGTCCTCATTAATTTTTAGTTACCATAGTATACAATTATTACTATTATTTACAGTATGTGCTTATTTTACTCATCCAAATGTTCTGGTCTCAATTATTACTGCAGGGAAATTTAAACAGGAGCTATTCATGTGTCACAGTTGGTCCCTGCTAACTGTCATATGTCACATTTTGTAGAGATAGTGGAAGGAGAAGAAAGGAAAAAAATCCGCGGAACTTTCGAGCAAAATAAGAAAAATCCAATGTCACAGGGAATTTCAATAGGTTGGATATTCCTCCAGCTGCTGTACGCGTATGTATGTATATGTAACCTATATGAAGAAAATAATTGTAACGTAGGACTCTCCATAAAGACAGGCAGATAAGAATTCCTCTCTTCAATAAAACAGTAACTTGCATAATTGATTCTGCCGCTCTACTCCCGGCCTTGTAATATATCTCCGCTGAGTAGGAATTCCAAAGGAAAATCCTCATGGAAGACTTGGAATGGTAAAAGTGAAAAATTGTAATCTTTTCCAAGCACATTGAGACATAAACGCGTGCAGTAAATGTCCTTCATAGAGTGTAATCAGCAGACTAACAACAAGAAAAACAGTAATATTCTAAGGGGCAGGTGTGCCGAAAAAGAAAGAAAGAAAGAAAGAGCGAGAGAGAGAGAGAGAGAGAAAGCCGTTCCAAACATAATTCTGTCTCAAAGTTACATCTACAATATGTAAACAAAACAAAATCTAAAAGGAGGAAGAAAATGAAAGGCATAGGAATGGATGAAAAAGAAAACAAAGGGAGTCTTCGTCAAATTGAATAAGAAAAAATAGAGTGGGAAAAATACTGCTGGCTCTCTAACTACAATACATTCCTCCGCTGGCAGCTGAACTTGGATACACACATGTACATATATATATATATATATATAATGTATGTACATGGATTGAAATGAGTGGTAAATCGATATTGGAGTCGGGAGGAAAGGTCGATAGGAAATAGGAGGCGAGTAAACAATGCTAGTACTAAAAGTTCGAGAACATTTTACATTTGCTACAAGTTTAAAACTTGTGCCAATGTGTTAGGAAGAGGAAAAAAGTAAGTACCAGGGAAAAGAATGGGATTCCAAAGGAAATAGGATGAGACAAGTCCTAGGAATATCTAAGAATTCAAGTGGCATAAATTCTACAAGGAATCATTTAAGGAGGGGTCCTATTTAAATGCCTCTCCTCGAACAACCAACCTTCTGATGTAGGACCATTAAGCTTATCTGCTCCGGTGTTTTCTCAACTTAATGCCAAAGTGCATGATGGAACGCGAGGGTATGAAAGGAGCATTTGTCTTCAGCCCATATTCCTTCCTTATTTCTCTCTCTCTCTCTATAACTGTGCTAGTAACTACAGTAAAGAAAGCCTTGCCTTCCCCTATGTAAAAGTACGTGTGTCCCTGAATCTCGAGAAACTTTGTCTTTGGATATCCATCAAATTTTTTCTACAAATGTTATCACACAAGTCTCCTCTTGTATTACACATCAATGACAACTATAGATAATATTTTATGTGCTGAGTACACACAATCAGGATGCAAAATCCCTCCTATATTTCATACTTGAGTAAACTTTCCCCTTCCACATTCAACCTTTGCTTCCAACCCACACAAGACATAAGTATTGTTCTTGGAGGAAATTCCTCAAATCATAAAGTAGTTCTGAGTTTCCTCTAAACTTTCCCCAGAAGGCTTCTTCCCTTTGTCGCAAATCAGGTACGATTTGGAAATAGTCAGGACAGCACGCATGGGTAACATATGAGTCAAAGCCTACGGTGAATTTCTCTCCTAAGTACTTATACTTATGTACCACCATGAGCCAAGCTCCCACTCATATACGTAATATAAAAGAGACACAGGGGGAAGGGAAAGAGTCATCTTCACGGCCAGTTAGCTTATGTACAAGGGAAGAAACTTGAGCGGTAGAGAGAGAGAAAAATTCGACAGAAACATAGGTTTTCTCCAACTCGACATAATGGTTGTATCTGGTAGGAAAACAAGGGTACTAGTCTCAGCACATTCACGGCATATGGGAAGAAGGAAGAACTAGGTGTCCTATGACTTTCATATGGGACTTGTGAGGAGAAGGCAATGTTCAAGTACTGGAGCCATTCGTGGACGGAGAATTGTTCACAAGATCGACAGTGTAGGTTGAGTGCACTAAAGTATAGTGATACGATCAGAGTGAGAGTGAGAGAGAGAGAGAGAGAGAGAGAGCGACCATAGACATGGTAACTGGAAACACCAAGTCCAAACTATTGGACCATTGACGGCTGCTGCGATCTCCTAAACTTGCACCTTCTGTGAGGAGAGGAAGAAAGTCAGGTTAAGTGAGATGGACGAGGGTAGGCCAGATAATATATCCACGGTCAAATGGGCTCCATGGTCTCTGGTGTTGGCATGCAGGTGCGTATGTTGGTGTAATATACAGATTGAAAATGTCCTAAGTCTTTGGATAATATTGGGGAATTGCCAGTATTTTTCTATGTGGACAACTGAAGCAATAACAGAAATTGTTATCACATGGGAAAAGTAGCACTTTGACTTTACTCAACCATTATAGAAAGTCAGGAAGGTCGTATCTTGCTCTCCAATTCCTTCCCATTACTTCCCTTTCCCTTCCCTACACAAATCCTTGAGGTACTTGTTCCACCAAGAGGGGAAAACATTTCGAGGTAGATGTGAGGTACAGGGTCGCCGTGGCTACTCTCTCTTTCTCTCTCTCTCTCTCTCTCTCTCTCTCTCTCTCATGGTCTACCAAATTGTCCATGTAAAATACAAGAACCTATCTTGACAATGGAAGGGACCAATTGAGTAACTAACTCGATACAATTTAGATGAGCATTTCGTACATGAATTTCTCTACTCTTGTCCCCCAAACTCCCAACTGTATCTCCAGCATACATAACTTTCTCTTCATATGGATAGACACTTGTACATATTAGGTTATGTCGTGGAGAACTCAACTGTTTCCCCCCTTAAACATTGAATCTTGAGTCCATGTACAAGGTGAGTTTAATTTATAGGAATAGTTGGTAAAGTACAGGCTACAGCATGCCACTGTCATGATGTTACTATCCTTCCTGGGAGAAGACAAGACAAGACAATAGAACATGACTCGAGGACATTTACTCTACACCAGAGTTACACTCCCACTTGACATTGACAAACGTATAACAGATAGTTATAGGTTAAGCCAGCTTGCGCCCTCATGCTCAGCTTCAGGTAAGATGTCAGACGAGACTTCCATGAAATAAATATTACATCGTGTCACCACACACACACATACATACACACAGACACACAGGACATTCAACCAAGATCCATGATAACCTAGCCTATGGGGACTATCAAGTGAATGTATACTCGGGTCTTGAATCTCAACCTCCTATTTTGACATTCGTTTAGTCTTTTGGCTCATTGTCAGTCAAGCCCAGGAAAATACTTAGCGAATCCGTAAAGTCCTTCCTTCCCTTACAAACATCACATCTATATTCAACGTACTATTTACGTGTCTCCAACAATAAAGATTTCACTCATACATTTTTAAACATGGAATGGTCTAAATACTGAGATGCAAGAGGAGTAGTGAGCATTCAAGTCCATTCCTATCAATGGCTCCGGTGAAAAAAAAAGAAACCTTCCCTAGCTGAGGAGAGCACTAATGCAAGCAAGTCCCAATTCTCCTGACTGTCAATCTACAAAGGGAAACCTCCCATAGGCAATTGAAATGGGAACTTGAAGTAACTTTAAATGGGTCCTGTGAGAAACAGAGGAAATTTTGGTTCACTTTCTATATTAAGCCGGAAAAATGCTAGGAGATTCTGCATTTAAATGAATGATCTAGAATGTTTGTATGTTTTCTGAATGCCTTTGAGAATTTCAAAGGTAAAAAAGTAAGGTATGAAAAAAAATTTTGCTCTTCCATTCAATGAAGTAACTCCAAACAAGAACCAGGAGAGTAGCGTCAAAACAAATGCTCAGGAACAACTAACTCTCTGCATGTGTCTCAAAGTGTCTAAATTCTAGCTCCCGCTCTGTCTCTCAGCCTGGAATAGCAAACTCTATACATATAGCTTTTTATAGAGGCTTTTTATTCCACATCTATATTGAGAAGAAGAAGCTAGTGAATAAAAGAAGGGAAGTGAACAAGTAAATACATTTTTTACTTGTAGGTATGAAAGGAGAAAGGATGGGAAAATGCAAAAAAATACATATGCAGGAACATGAGAAAAATACGGAGCACATTGAAACTCAAAACATTGTGGATAAATTGCATTGGAGGCACGTAAATAGACGTGCAATGCCTCTAGTAAAGAAGAGAGAGTTTAGGGAACTATAGGCGATAAACATGAATTTTAAAGCTCATTTTCTTGAGGAATGGACCCTAGCGTTAAATTCTCTCACGTTATTTCTTATTTCTATCACCTCAGCCAGGCTACAGAAGCTATGAGCTAGCCTCCTAGAATCTCGGTCAGAAACATTGATCTTCTCAACCGTCAAAAAAACTGACAAGTTTCATCTGCTAACTGATGAACTCCACCAAAAGAGTCAGTTTTTCCGTGAGGAGACATAATCCCAGCAGTTTTTCAACATTCTTACAAATGATCTCATCAGCTTGGATCCTTTTTCTCATACACAGCTAGGAAAAAACCTTGAGGCCCCTCAATTTATCAAATGTTTCTTCACAAATGTCACAGAAAATCCCAGCCTCTCTCTCCTCCCCAGAAAAAAACCAAGTGCAAGGCCTCTTTTATTATTATGCCCTCAATTCTCATCCCATCCCCCTCTTTTTTCCTATGGAAATTCACTTAAAAATTCATCAACATCTTTTGTTATAAAAAATGGCCCTTATCTTATCCAATCTGAATTATCAGCCAGGAAGTAATCATTACGTTACGAAACCCACTTTAAATAGAAAAGTCAATGGGTAAATCTCTATGCTTTATGATACTCAATGTTTTATGATTGGATTTTTTCCTTGGCGTTGCCTTTTCGTTCTAGAATGATATTTCCGTGTAAGTATAAAGTGTTCGTTTGGTATTTCTATAACAGTATAAAGGCGGCCGCATAGAGCCACTCCATACTTTCATCTTTCCTCACCTATCACAATGAATTTCCGGGCTGCTCCATTCATTCCATTTCAATTTATTCTACAGCCATATAATCCAAACTAGCTTGAAATAACTTGAATCCCCTTATGTAATAGAGTTTTTGAGCTACACGCTAGCTATGTATTTATGCAAAGAAAGTATATATATATCTTTATGGAGAGCCCTTACTTAGTACTAGTCAGTACAACGAGCTTCTCACATGCAGAAACGCCATTCCTGGTTTTTTGATCTTCTGGGACGGACGGTAAAGTGAGAAGGCGGAGATGGTTGGGTTCGTTGGGGTTGCATGTATATGTATAGTCCTGGATGTTTTAAATGCTCCAAGGTTGTAGCTCAAATGAGGGGATGTGAGAGAAAGTAAAAGACAAAGAAGCGGAGTAGTTACAAGCTTAGAAGACAGAGGAAGGAAGAAAATAACTAGTGCTCTCCTCACGAGATAGACAGACGTGAATACAATTCAATCAGTGAGTGAATGAGAGAGAGAGAGAGAGAAAAGGAGTTTTCACTTTTGTGAGAGAGAGACTTTCGTGACAAACAGACATCGAACAGATGAATATTTCATGGTCTCAATATAAAAGAAAGGAAGAGGTGTACGGATGGATGAATGTTGAAACACATTGTGTAGTCTGCACCAACTCGCACTCCACTATTTACCTAGCCTGAATTTTGTGACTGAGACCTATGGAGTTTTCTAGTAGCTTAGTAGTTGTATGTGTACAGTCATTCTAGAGCGCTCAAAATGCACTACCTTTTTTAGGGGTAAGTTCCAAGCTAACAACTTCCTATGGAATATCGAGCGAAAAAGAAAGCTTTTTTCAATTCACTCGAATTCACGTGGACATTTTTTAGTATCATTTTTTACCTACTCTTCCCCTTGACTTTCTTTCAAAGCTCTTAACTAGGAAAAAGAGAAAGCTTTCCATAATGGAAAATTATAGTTGGTTTATCCAAAATTTAATTTGAAGTGAGGAAAAATAGAGGAATATTTATACACAAGAATTTTTATTCTTTGATTAAATTTATAATTGCATTGATAATTTCCAAACTAATTAATAGTTTGATTTCAAACTGATGCAACCCAACACAGCACGCAATCTTATGGCTAAGTTAAGAGAGAGAGAGAGAGAGAGACTCGAACTTATTCAAAGCCAAGATATTCATAAATGAAGATCTTTCACCCACGGAGGACCTGAGTAGATTCATAATCAGAGATGTGATAAGGAAGGTAAAAGAGAAGAAGACAAAAGTGGGAAATAGGGAAAATTGCAGTGTCAATATCGGAAAGAAACACTATACGGCCAGGGGGGGATATCTCTACATAAATAATAAAAAGCAGACCCAAGACCCTCCTCCAACACCCGCTATACCATATGGGAAAGTGAAGACTGGAGCTAACTCTCAACACAAGTGACATCACCTACATCCCCTACCAACCACCAACCATCACAATGAAAGAGTGACTTAACCAATGTATGTAAATCATATGAATGTAAAGGCTTATGTCAAATCGGTCAATAAACACATCCATCCAGTTTCATTTCAACGGGAGTAGTGAGCAAGTAAGCGTATGAGAAAGAAATTTCCAAGAAAAATAATCCCACAAGAATTTTTACCCATTCCATATTATTGCGGATATGTTTAAGAGTTGGGAAAAGCAATTCCAGCTTCTAATCTTTGTATCATAGTTTGTGGATCTTTGATGGACTCTAATCAAGAGAATGGACCCTCTAATCCCTTTTTGCACCTCACAGGAAATAACTCGGTGGTTTTTGGATTAAATGGAGGAATAATTTTTCCGGGAGTGAATACACACATAAATGTATATATTTAGCTAAAGAAATATGATGTGCATTCCAGTGTACGTATAATTTCCACTTACCCAGTAGATCTTGGCCAGATTTAAGGGAACAAGTTTTCAATGTACTCTCCTTGGATCTATGGGTCTTGGGCAATTGTCCTTTGCTGTTAGATTTTGATGTAGAACTTGATCCTCGTGGGCAAGGTCCTGGTGTTGGATTAAGCAGGTTGTTACTCGCAGCTGCTTTCTCACCATCAATTTCTCGACTGTAACCACAGGACATATATAATAATATCATAGATAAGTACTACTACTACTACTACTAGACACTATTACGGAGTGTTCAACGTCCAAGCGATCAACTTCCTTATTACATTTTGAGATGAAAATGCTCATGTCGGCAAGTCTCTCCTTACTTCTTCTTTCCTACTTATTTCCCTCCCTTCAATTTCCTATCTTATGTCTATCGTCTACTATACAACTCTCACATATATATTCGTACATAATTCATTTCCTTCATTCCTCCCATACTCCTTCTATGCCCTTCCGATATTAAAACTCTCAACACTCACTCACCCATTTTCTTCAACTTCTCCCACCTCCAACTCTTCTCCTTATCCCTATACTATAAACTACTACAGGGAAATAGGCTTGTCTATCTACAAGAAAAGAACATCAAATAATATCTCTCTCTCTCTCTCTCCTTATCACACATACGCACTCTGCACTCACACTCAAAGTAACATTCCTCGTAATTGCATTCTTCAACCCTGTCAACTATAGTTAGCCTCTACTCTACTCAAAGTAGTAGAGTCCTGCCTCAAATCTTGCGAGTAGTATGGGCATCTATCCGCTCCATTCAAAGTGTCTTTACTCCATACTTTTACACTAGAAAACCTTCTCCATCAAATTTCTATAGTTTTATTGGATTCACACGAGTATGTATATGTCTCAGCTGGAAATGATCGATATGACTAGAAAAGCTTCTCTCTACTCCTCAAGATTTTCTGTGAGATCTCTGTGTGAGAGAGAAATTGTAAAATAAAATTTCCACCTACCTTTCCTTCGTGATTCGATGAACAATGCAGACATCGACGATTTTATTGATGGCCACCATGGCAGTATATTGTAAGGGATGAGGACCCGTTGCAAACAGGAGACATGATGAGGCTATCACACTTAAAAAGTCGGATAAAGACTTTTTGGGTTCTTCTCTACTTCCATGACTTTTCACAACTACCTGTTAGCACCCAAAAAAAAACAAGAACATGAGCAAAGAATAAATCCTTTTTAAAAAAATATTGTTTTTGGAAATGGGATTTCAAAGCACCTTGATAATTTCAAATAAAAGCTATAAAAAAACAAATTAAATGGATTTAAGGTGACTATCACGGATTGCTCCCTTGTGGTTGAAGTGAGAGCTGGAACAACAATGAAGGAGTATCAAAGTGTGTTATATGTTAAAATAATTTTCGTTTATAAACGTAGAGATTTATTTGGTAAAGATTTTTAAGTTGTTGATGGAGCAAGAGAGAGAGAGAGAGAGAGAGAGAGGGGAGAAATCAAACTGTTCATACAAGTCCAATGATCCTCATCTATAGGAAGAATATATTTTGAAGGTCATGAAAGTACATGAGTTGAAAATAGGCCTAAAAATAAACGTACCCTGACGTAGGAATGCATAAAAATTTGGGTCTAAAAATCTGTGAATTATTCATTTGTAGAAAATGTATACAATAAACGTTTGTTCCTACTCTGATTGCCGTAAAAGATATGCTTTTTCATCTAACCTGGCAATTGTATTGTGTGTGCCGGTGAGAGAGATAAGAAAGAGATTTAGGGTTAAGTAGGAATTCTCTCTCACTCGATTTTCAGATGTCACTTTGGAAGTCACAAGGATGTGGAGAGAGATCAACGACAATCATAATTCACCATTCACCCAAGGAATATGAGAGTATAGCTAAGTTACATGAGTTGACTCCATCAATGTTCAATCGTACATGGGACTCTGAATATGTTATTGGAGTAGAGAGGGGATCGAGTATATTTAGGAAAGATATGGGATCGGGAAGGAATCTGTTGAGTACCAGTTGCTTCTCCCTGCCCCTCATGAATACGCTATCATATATCATATGATTTAGAGCAATCTTTTTTTTTTATTCTTACCGCTACAATTCCTTGTTTACATTAAGGCCGCCTTTTATTGAGTCATCTTATTCTCAGAAATCTATTGAATCCTTGAATCCTCCATCTCATGTGTACATGTACATTAATATAAATATAGTTTGTATGTACAGCTATAGGTAAGGGTAGTATAGTGTAAAAAAGGTATTTTACTGCTTGGGTAATGGCTGTGGAAATGTAGTGGTTGGGCTCAAGTAGATATAGATCATATATATACATACATGGACTTTTATATCTATACATAGAGAGGAATTTGAGATTGTGTGTATGATCGTGCACGTTTTTTGAATGTGACCCTTTAAAATGTGTGGACATATTTAGATTTGAGTATTTACATGGAAAGGAAGTAGAGATATTTTTGAACTACTCCTATAAGATTAATGTAAGGGTAATTTTACGTTTCATCGAGGTTAAGGAAGAATAGGATTTGAATTTAGAAAGTTGGAGGGACTAGGAAAGAGCTAGAGAGAGAGAGAGAGAGAGAGACACGGAAGAGTTAAATAATTCATGACGAAAATCGTACGAGATTACAAGGGGCGAATGAACGACTTAAAAGCTTTGCTCAATGTTGAGATTGTAAAATTTATTTAATGGGTTTGTTCAAGAAGATGTGTAGCTCATGACATGGGAATTAGTTTACCTCTCTCTGTTTTTATACGTACGTGGTACTCGGCCATAATGTAGTATTTTCAGTTTTTTCATAGTCTCTCTCTCTCTCATTGAAAGAAAAGTGGGATTTCTAGGGGCTCCTCTATCCTTATTCTAAATCTATTGGCAAACTTTGCTCTTTAAGTTTTCTCCGTTCCTTGTTCCCTGGTCTGAGCAAATCCTAAAACAAGCCTTTTACTCGTTCCGATAATCATCTGGATGAAATATGCTGGGTTCTGTAACAAAAGAAGTGAAATAGACTTGTTGGGTGTGTAAGTGCAAGTACTACGCTATAGGAATGGTATTACTCGATGGTTGTGACAGTACGAAAAAAAAAATAGTACCGTCATTGTCCCCCCACTTTAAGTTATGCATTGAGGTTCATAATATGATTATTCTTGTAATTCCACATCTTACAAAACATGTTGGGCTCTGAGCTCTGAGAACTAGACATGTCTCAAACACGTTTCAAGGGATTCCATCACATTTCATATGCTCTTATCTCCTCAAACAAATTATAATGTTCCGCTCATTTTCCCACATTTCCATGGACTTTCTACTCAAAATGGATTTAATTTCACTACATATAGGGTATGTGGCATTACTAGAAATGATAATCTTTCCAAGCCCGAATATCTTTACAAAGGAGTTAGTTATATCTCTACTTATTATATGTATATTCGGGTTGGGATTAGCATGAGGAGATTGGAAGGATTTGGAGAAAACTTTTATTTTTTAGACATCAATAATTTTCTTGCTTTTTTCCTCATTTTTTTTATGAACCTCCCGGAATCCAATGGGGGATGGAAGCTTGTGAGGTTTAAAAATGGGGAAGTTGATTTTTTAGGAATGCTAAACACACTTTTTGGTCACGGTTGTGATTCCCAAAAATATCCTCAAAATTGGAAACAGTTTGTTCCTATAATTGTGTCACGTAATACAGTTTAAAATTAATTTGTATATTTTGGAGTAACATTTAATTTTGTGTTAGTCCATTGTAACTTCCATTTACTACGTTACTCATCCCCTCACTTGACGGCTTTTGAGAGTGACGATAAAAAATTAAAGTTGTGCACGTAGATATCTTTGCTTCATTGGGAAATAACATTTGATTAATAAACCGAGCATGTTTACCCTTTCATAAGAAATGTACATATAATAGTGGTATATTAAAATTTGATGAAACTTTTACCACCATTTCTTACCTAACTATCTCTTGGTTGTTTTTATCTTCTATTTTCTTCAAAGGATAACAATAATTCGAGAAAACCCCATTTTGTCTGACATGAGAAAGTCCGAGTATGATGACAATTTTTGTCCCTAGATTTTTTCCTTCAGTATATATAGTGTCTCAACTAATAATCTAATCTTCATTCATACCTTATACTATTCAAAGAGATTAAACCCTGTCATTTTGGCACATCTGGAGACATTTTATTTAGATTGGCTTTCATTATCTTCTTGTTTATATGCCTCCTCCTCCACTCTCTTATTTCCCCTTTTTATTATTGCGTAATAATAACATTGTGCCAGCGTCTGTTCAAATGAGCATATAGAAAAAATTGGATTCTGGAAAACCAAGGGGGCAATATTTAGTAAGTAGAACACGTATGCCCTCGCTTCCTGTTATGCAAAAAAGTGAGACAGAGACAAAATCAGAGCTGTAAAATAGTTGATTCAGCTCTCTTTAGGAAACTGTTCCTATGCTATGGAAAAGGGAAACGTGGAAAATAGTTTAAATGACTAAATTCTCACTCATTGTCAGTTCAAGAACTGTTCAATGTTTTGAGCATGATTATGGCGCTCAAATATAAACATGAAAGAGGAAAAAATGTATTGGGAACATTACTGAGCATGGGATTTACATGTGAGGGATAGGGAAGGAAATTAGCGTAACACATGTGAGGAGAGAATTTTCACCAGAATTTCCTATCTTCAAAGATATCTTTTTCAAGGAAAAATATCTGCAGAAGACAACAGATTCAAGGGAACTCTGTATCTAGGTAATCCGGAAGGGAATGACAGCATAGGTATGTGCATCTGCCATTTAAAAATGTCTGCTCACCTAAATCAGTACATATTCGGAGGGAGTAGTAAATGTATAGAATATGCCCTTATAGAAGATCCAGATTAGCTTATAGGGAAGGGTTGTGTCAGTGCCCTGCGGTAAGATTCTTCCCCTCCTTTACAAAGTTATGCATATGTAGAGATACATATGGAAGGGGAAAAAATATCGGTACTTGATTTATGGTATTTATGCATGAGGCAGGTATGCTTATTCTTTATGCAGCCTCTTCCATCCCATTGCATTGGCCATGTAATGGATTTTAGAATTCCGAAACAACTCCCAAAAACTCTTCTCATCCTGTTGATCTTCCCACAGTCCCTGCCTGAACATTTATATAGTCGGATTTTAGAGAGGTATAAAAAAACATATGTACACCTGCACTTACATAGGGCTTCCTCTACACCTATTAGAAACTTCTAAGAGATTAAATCCATTACTAAAGGCTATTACTCCTAGCATGCTGTATGATAATTAGCTCCGTAGTTGAAAATGTAGGGGTCATATGTAGAATTAATTGATCCCAGGGGCTGAAAAAGTTGCGAGCAAAAACATGGAATAAATTTCTATAAATATGTATGTAGTTTATAGGGCTAACCTCAAAAGGAAATTCAAATCAGAATATCATATGGCTTACATATAATAAAAACTCAAGTAAATAAAAATCACTATTAAAATATACATCCATATATAATAACCCCGTATCATTTCACAGTTTGTTCAGTGTATAGTATAGTGCCTGTAGGCATAACACTTTTAGGATAAGAACTATAATATGTACATGCATAAATTTTTAGTTCAACATAATATTTAATACCAGGGCATTTTTCTTTGGATTTCACTTTTATCACCGTACTCTTCACGTACGATTCATATCTTCTTGGGGCAAAGTTGAAAATAGCTTCTTTTATAGGATTTAAATGAGTCATAGGAATAAATACATGTATTGAATATAGTTAATACTACATATAGCTTTAGTGGAGGTAATACATTTAAATAGGCTGAGAAAGAAATTAAAGAAAAGCAAGGGTGTGGGATTGGGTGAGTTTTGCTACGTACTACATTTACATAGTATGTACATATATATAATATTTATGTGTGTATAATAGGGAAAGTAATAGGAGATAATTTATATCTTACCGCTATTAGTGTATGTAGAAGGCCGGATAAACAAGTGTGAGGATCATTGGGAACATCCGTAGCGGGCGGTACTTGTTGAAATCTTCGAAGAAGGGGTTGTCGATGGAGGACAAGTCCTTGAAGGACATCATCAAGGCACTCATCATTACTAGCCACAGACTTGAGTGTCAGGAGACACCTTGCCAACTCTGACCATTCCAGCTTGCCAATATCTAAATTGAGTGAAAATATGTGTCCTCAATTTTTTATATTGCACTATGTATTATCACCAATGATGTTGTTAATTTTAATATGCAAATGGACAAATTTAGCTATTTCCAACGTTTTTTGAAAATTTCAGAATTGATCTTCGACTGCCAAAATCTTTAGTTGATGATTTAGTAGTGGCAATCATTCGTGGAAGTTATAGAATTGCTTTTCATCATTTATATGGTTGAAATAATTTAAACCAAAAAAATATTGTCAACCAATTTGTAATTGATATACTGTGTCTTTAGACAAATACCACAATGGTATCAGTGAAACAATAAAGTTTCTTTCTCTCTTGGAGAAATAATATGAACCACAAATTATTATTCGAAAAATAATTGTGAGCAAATTTAATTTATGGTGTGAAAATAAGAAGAGTTGTAGAAATTATGGTGGGAGTTCAAGAGCCCCTAAATCCCACATTTTAGAAATATTGACTCCCTTTTTTGCCCTTTCAGGAGAATTTCTATGGAAATCCATGCTTAAATATGTGTTGGTACTTATCTATGTATAAATAAAAAATAAATTTTGATTGCGACTAACGTGGGTACTCCTCACCTGCTTCCACGTGATTTTTGCTAGCCTTCTCCTTTTTTCTCCGCAATTTCTTCTTTGTATCAGGTCCTCCTCCTCCTCCTTCATCTCCAACAGAAGTCTATAAAGAGTTATATACAAAGATCACTGTGTTAAAATTCAAAGAAATTATACAATCTTAAGGTCATGTACACATTAAGCATTATCATATGTAGTGAGGGAAGAAGATGAAGAGCCTCTGCCTCAATCAGAGTAAGATTCTACATATACAGTGTAACCTCTTTATAACGGCCGTCCATGTACCGGAAGTCTTGCTATAGCAGCATTATTTTTCCTGAACCTTTCCTATATAAGCCCATGTTAAAATCCCTCTCAATAACGGCCTACTTATTGGCAATAACGGCCATAATTTGCAGTCCCTTTCGTAGCCGTTATAAGGAGGTTTCACTGTACATAAATAAAGAAGGGAAGAAATTCCCTTTTATTCCAGCTCATCATTAGTTTGTCCGCGTAGGTTTAATGACATAGCTCCGACAATTCTCACAAACCCCGAACATTCAAGGAAACTTGGTCCAATTCAGGGATCTCTGGTTACCACTTAGCCAACTCAAATCCCAAAGTTTCATCGTGTAACCTCAATTCGTTCCACTCATTTATCTAATATGTTTATGGCAAGCAACAAATGACAGTGTAAATGTTTTCGCGACCGTACAACTCTTCCCTTTCCCTTCCTCAACATACCTATATAATTTCCCCTGTCACTCTTACTACCCACAATGATAATGGCCTCTCTCTCTCTCTCTCTCTCTCTCTCTCTCTCTCTCTTTACTCTTCTCCAGCTATCCTTCACTCACAACATCAATAATCTCTGACTTTACACTCCAGTCCTAACTCATCATTTGCACAATGCATTGTCCTTCAAAGGGAGCTTTAAGTAATTTCCTAGATTATTTCAATATTATTATTTTTCCAAAATACTAACCCCAACCAAACAAAATCTCAAAACAATCATTCCAATGGAAAAACCTGGAACCAAACAATGAACGTCAATATAAAAAAACATTGGCCTGCTCGGTTAAATAAACATAAAAGGTTTTGCCCCGTAACCTTGAGTAGGTCCCACATGATAAATCCAGCCAGTCATAAGAGAAATTCTGAGAGAAACCACGACCCGCAGGAGTCCACACTAACCTCAAAATCCTAGTATTTACTTGCATTTAAGTAAACTAACCTTACGCTTGTACAAACCTTGCTCAAAGTAAGCAATATTTATGAAGGTGAGTTTACACACATATGTACTCTAAATAGTGTTAGTAGCTATGACATGGGAGGGTGGGAATGGATCCAGCCCACCTACAGAGATTAACATGGTTAACCCAATTGAATTGTGTATTGAATTTAGTTTCCCCACAATGGTAAATATTATATTTGAATGCAAGGGTGAGCACTTATGTAAATCCATGTCAAAGTATGGAGCCAAATATGATGCGTAAACTCATAAATTTTGTACACGCAGGAGAAATAATTGTAATGAGAATTTCTCCACAGGAAGCTCTGAAATTGTACATTCTACTTTTCGCGACCAGCCTCACTACATGCTCATTACTCATTAGAAAATTCCTAAAATCATGGATTTTCATATTTCCTAGAAGCAGACACAGAGCTCTGATTTCAGAGCTCTGGCATAAATTCAATTGATTTTCTACAACTCAGCCCTTTTATTACCACAATTTAATTTACAGCTTGACAGAAACAATTTTTCCCGCATGAGGAGAAAAGGGAAATGATGAAGTTGAGAGGAATATATGAATTTTCTCCCTTATCTTTTCCCAATGTACACTTTTCAGGAATAGTAAATTGTATTTTAAAAGGAATAAAAATGTTAGGAGAGGGAATCACACTCATAATAATACTTGACAGACTATATACGTAGCTCCCGTGCAGAACGAGAGAGCCAACAAGCATAAAAATACATTTGTGTTTCCAGTCGCTTTCTAAGTATCTGACGCCATCAGAAAGATAATTGAAGACATAAGGAGACGGGGGAAGGAATGATGTCTCAACTAAAAACTGACTGACGGACTGACTGTGAGGGAGGGATGTGGAAAAGGGAAAATTCTCTCAAAGGGAATAAATGGCCTTTCAAATTTCCAGAAATAAAATGTTACTCGCGATGAAAATCTTGAGAAAGAAAAGTGACAGGGAAAGGCGGAAGTGTATAAATGAGGAAAGATTGAGGTAAAATGAAGTAAAGAAAGCAGGGAATTCCCTTACAATTGTACAAACATAGCTGAGTCAGAAGGAATAATAAGCTGAGCTTTCTCCCCACAAGAGTCACTTCATCTTTACAAAATCCAAAGAGGAGAGGAAGAGAAAGAGAGAGAGAGAGAGAGAGAGAGAAAGTCAAGTCATTTACTGACAAAGAAGAAAGACCAACTCATCCTCTACTACTATGAGAGGGAAGGAGGGATTTCAAGTCAAGAGATCATAAAGTTCGATATTAAAAATGTCCCCATGTAGGAAGTAAAACGGGTGTCGTTTTTCAAATGGAGCTGTCCGTGAAATGGAGAGATGTTGAAATGAATAAATTGAAAAGAGACGCTGATAAGAAAATTCCCTTTATCCTCCCTGGTAAACTCTCCCCGATAGGTATTTCCGTCCGTCGTTAAATTTTTTACACACCAAGTTTTCCCCAATCGAAACCTATTAAACTCAAGTTGTTCACAATTGTCAGGGAACCGTCTCCAGATCCCACTTTCAATTTTCTCCCACAACTTTCCCCGACTTTCACTTTCTCTCTCTCATATCTTCTAATGTACATACTTCATAATTCAACTTTTTTTTCTCTCCAGAGAAAGATTTCCTTTCCAGTCACATTTTCTCCTCTACTTTCTCTCCTCCTTCCTCAAACCATCATACCTACATAAAGAGGGAAAGCTTGGAGAAAAAAGCCCTCACTAATTTCAGCTATTATTGTCAAAACAAATTTGAATCAAGTCATTCAAAGAAATTACCTCACTCTCTTCTCTCAGACTAAATTACTTGTCTGCTTGAGTTTATTTGTAGAACTTTTTCATATCATGCCTCCTCATTTATATACAAGCATACGTCAATCCCTTTATAAGTGCAGGGTTTAGAATCTCCTTAGGACTCAAGAAAGTAATCGTAATACAAAGGATAGAGGTAATTAGGTGAGTCAAAGTATACTCAACATTTTATTACGGCTAGTCTCCTCCTCCCTTTTGAGCTTGACAGTTTCCAGTCACAATTAATTATATGCGAGGATGCACACAATAGTTTATTGTATTCTACAATCATACGCTACCTCCATGTGCTTTCTCTCTCTCCTTTGCGCTCTCTCTCTCTCTCTCTCTCTCTCTGTGGAGGCGTATCTACTATCCAAATTTCTATTTTTTCTTACAGGACACAATTGAGACTTGTGGCCATTGTGAATGGTTGGATAATTAGGAGAGGCAACATTTAGCTCCTTCAATCTGACTACAACAGGAATGAATATAAAGCCTTTAGATTTACAAACTGAGTAAACCATCTCGGCATCTGGAGAAAACCAATCCGGAAGAACCGTCCAAGAGAATACTTCATTGCATTTTATCCCTTACACACCTTTATGTGCCCTCGGAAAATTCTACAGGGGCAATGATGGAGACACAATGAATGGACATGTTCCATGTAGGAGGGAGGGAAAAGTTCAATTTAAATTAGCTACCAATAGTTGGATGGAAATCAGACGCTTTTATTTTTCTACATAAAGGTTTATATCCATAAAGGATGTAATGAACACACTTTATTGTGCAGGTAGAGAAGACAGTTAGAATTGAAGCCATTGCAGGGGATGAGTTAGAGAGAGAGAGAGAGAGTGGAAAAAGAGAGATAGATTCTCCAACGCTAGAATAATAATTACCGAGGACGCTGGAATGAGAAATGGAAAGTTGGATATATTTAGAGTAAAAATCCTTGTGTATTTAATTACAAGTGAGAAATCTATAGTGACTATGATGAAATGTGATACTCTTTTTGTCTCTAGCTCTCTTAATAAGCTATATGAATGTAATGTAATACGGATATTATAGAATGGATGGAAGAAACAAGTGATTCCCATAGAGTCCCATAGTCCCATCTCTGGGTATTTTGTCCCTACATTTTGTATCTACTACATGAAGGGGACATAGTATGTATTATTTGTACACATGTAGGTATATATGTATGTATGTATGCATGCATGTATGCACCTAATAAACAATGTAGATTCATCCACCCAAGAGGAACTTTTAGTGGAGCTGTTCCGTGATGTAGGACTGAGCTAGGTTTAAAGTTAGGAGGAGTGGGGAAGTAAGTGGGAGAAAATCTGGAGATGAGGAAAGTAGTGGAGAGGAACTGTAATGCGTGTTAGAATCGTTAAATGAGCTAAATCTTTCCCCATGACTGGCCACGTTATCTAGTCAGAGAAATTAACGTGTTCCATACCACTAAAGACTGGAGAGCGGAATAGCGTGTAGTTAACTAAGACGAGCGAATTTCCTCAAGTCAATGGAGACTACTAGGCCCTAACCAATGACTGCCAGCTGTGCTAGCAAAGGAACAAAAGACTCGTGTACATTTTATTCTTGAGGGAACTGAGGTAGGTCATAAGGATCATCTTACCCAGAAATCAGGATTTACCATTGTGAAATGCATTGCAATGCACAACAACCACTCCTACTTTTGGCTACTCGTAAAGTTTCTATCCCTGTATATGTACATACATACATTTTATGCTGGAATGCTCTACTGCAACATGTAATAGTCTATAGAAGGGGCCCAGAAGACAGGTTTCCTCAAAGATTTGAATTTAAATGTAATTTTCAACAGAGAGAGAGAGAGAGAGAGAGAGAAAGAGAGAAAGAGAGATTGGTGTTGGAAAGTGCTTGAAGACTTTCTTTCAAGAGAATATATGCATGAATTTTTTTTCTCATGAATATGCCCATATATTATGGTTATAAGAGTGAGCTGGAGCGTATCATAATCAGATAATTTTCATTAGGAACCTCATCCTTTAAAAGTGAACGGGAATTACCTTTTGTGTGACTTTAGAAGGACCCGCTTGGTTTGTACATGTTGGTCCTTCGGCAAAGAAATTGTCAAAGCCTCCTCTCTCTTGCTGTTCATTTACGAATCCTGAAGTCAATGTTCGTCCCACGCTTTGCTTGGGCAAATTTCCTCTTAAATCACCTTTATCTTGACGATGATGACGGGCCTCATGTAACTTCTTAAAAAGACGACTTGAGCGAGAACTTGTCTCTCGGGGACCTAATTGAAAGGAATTCTTCTTTTAGTGAAAAAATATATAGTATATATCACCTTTCCTTTCGACCGCTCCACCTTCTCCCACCATGCTAGTACACGTTTTGTAACCCTTGCCCAAAGGCCACTTCCTCCTCGGGAGGAGAAAGATTTGAGGAGAAGAGATGAGGTTTTTGTGAGAGGAATTGAAGGGGAGTGACATTGAGGAGGATGGAAAGGCGAGATTTCCAAGGAAATGTTTTTAATAATTCTGATAGACTTTCACTTTAGCTTGGATCTAATTTATATAGAGCTTTTTTATATGTACCTCCTTGCTCCGAATGTTCCGTCATGTGAGCAGCATCTTCGAGTACTAGACCGAGCCAGCAGTCAGCCACGAGTTGTTTCTGAAGACGTAATAGCGGTGGTAAGAGATCAAGGGGTGAGATACCTTTCTCATTTCGAACCGTGATTTTTCCTCCACTCTCCATCAAATCAAGAATTGGATCCCATGGGGTCGGGGCCTGTATTACAGCCAAGTGTAGAGGAGTATTGCCAAGAGAATCCTGCAATCATTTTTTTTACCAACAACGTGAATTTGATTTTTTTTCACATTTTGTACTATATATCTTAGTATCCATTGAGAATTCTTCAATTTCCTTTTTTTTATAGTCAAACTTGCATAGGTTAAGGAGGAAACAAGAGATGTTTTTCCCTCTTGTAATTCCCATTAAAAAGTATTTATATAAGAAAAATCCCTCCCTAACCTCTGACCCATTAAATCCCTGAGCCATCAAATTCAACTCATTTTGAAACTTATTTAAAAAGCGTCTCAAAATGAAAAGCAAGGAAACTGGAAAATATTTTTTGGAAAAGAAGCCCAATTTAAAAAAAATAAATAAACTCTGCGTAGACAAATTGTAATGATTCCATGAGATTTCCGCATCCGAAATTCCAAGGATGAGTTTGAGGGCCCCTGGAGAGGAGAAAAACTTACATTGATTGTGGATTTGGCCCCAAATTGGAGGAGAAGAGTCATTGGAGTTGCACGTCCACGACAAGCAGCCAAATAGACGGGCGGGAGAGTCATGAGATGTGACGATGTGTAGTGTTCCGCAAAGGTCACTTCACGACCACGACTCTCAACTGAGACCACAAGTAGTCCTTTGGGAATCGATGGATTAATGCTGAGTAATTTCCGCGGCAGAGTCTCTGAACCGATAGAAACATCAGACCAAGAGCATGATGAGTATGAAACACTTCTTTCGGAACGACGACGGCCATGAGCAGCCAACAGAGATGAAAAACTTAAATCCTTCCCTTCCAGATCATACTGATCCTCATCTGCCACATAGTACAAAACATTTACACATCAAAAAACCCAACCACTTTCCCATAAAACTTGCTTTGAGTCCCCCAAATCCTTACTGTTTCACTCCTACATAATCGCTCATTTCTTTCCTAAAATCACTAATACAATATGTAGCTCTCAAATCCCATGCAAAGTTACTCAAAAGCTTCCGTCCCTTTCACACTATAAATCCAGTACAAGAGAAAATCTAGAAAAACGCTCCAGCAAACAAGCAAATGTAATAATTAAAAAATGTAAACACATTTTCCAGTTTAAATGAATCTTCTTTATTTTCAAATTTTTTGCTTGAGCAAGTTTTTCTAGACTTTGTTCTCCCTATAGATTTCTACTACATCACAGCTTACATGCGCCATGTTCACATGCAAAATAAGTACGTACAAAGCATTTGTTAGAAAAGCTTAAACAAACATTCATTTTTTACCGTCTAAAAACGCTTCATCTTATTTCACTTATATGCATTGTTTACATTCTGTCTAGCTCACAATCAGTAGATCTGTACTGTGCATAACTATTTATAATGTCCATTGGCTACTGTGAGTCCTAAACGTAGCTATAATTAAGGGACGCCTGCTGTAGAGTATGCGTTAGTCTTATATATTATTTGCTCATGCAAACAAAATGCGTTCACATGGAGATACAACCTACTAAAGAATCATCGCTTCCCTTTTTACCCTTTTTTGCTACCACAACAACTACATACTAAAAGTAGATGTAGTTCTGAAGTAAGAAATGACGTAAGTGAGTGGATGACATTTATGATGTATAGAATATAGCCTCATGCTTTTCATCAATGCTCATCCTGAGTATTAATGGGGAGAAAGGCACTTAATTAGCAGTTGTTTTATGTATGGTCTGAGGATATCATCCTTTTTGTCAAGACTATTTGCTTAGACTCCCGCCTCCATTTCACCCACCCCATGCCCATAGATATACAAATCGATAAAATCTCTTCGGGAACGGGATGTCTACTCCCAGGTATATTCTATATACTTATTTATTTCCTATAAACGACTACTACTACTCTACTATTGCTGACAAAGCTTAGAATTAGCTTCTGTGAGGACTCCTGGCATGCTGTACTAGTAACGTCAATAATTATTATTTTGTGTACGGAGTGGTTTCGCTAGAAACCGACTCGAGAATGTAGCAATTACTCAGGCTGTCAATGTTATCCTCATATATCTCTATATTTAAATGACAGAAAGCTTAGGGTCTCATCATCTCAAACGGAAAATACCACTAAACCGTCAATAATTACCGTTACTTAAAGTCAGAGAGAGGGCTGAGAGGAGCATTTCCCTTATCAGCCTTTAATATTTCACGGATATATTTCATAGGAAATAATAAGTTCAGCCGACCCTCTATAGTCTAGTGTAGTCTTATATTTCCTCATACACATGCTCATTTGATATGCACGACCAGGCGAACGACCGGCCCATAAAATCCCTTTGGTTTTGATTGAGACGACCCGGATTGGAGCCCTACCTTTGTACTTGTGTAGAACTCTCTGGCGCCATGGCTGTAGTAAAGAGAGTTGCGGAAATTTTTTTTATTGTTAGTGCTATACTAGAGGATTTAATTTGGCGTAATAACCTTGTGGTTGTAGTAGTATGTATATTTATATAGGAGAAGCAAATGAAAACTTGTCATTTTCAATGATAACATTTTTAAATGGATCATTCCAATGGCTGTGATTAGTTCATTATGTGAAATTACCCAGTGAATTTACATTGATAAAATTCCGTCAATTTACTCGGCTCTTGTATAGTAGTAAAGTATGATTTTCTATTTTAATTGACAGAGAAAACAATCTTCGAGAGTAAAACATTACTTCAATGATTTAAAATCCTTCCTTGAAAATTTAACATAGGGATATTACCTTCAAATTTCAACCCTATACATAAACTCCACTACGAGAAAAAATAAACATATGAAATGGAGACCATTATGAAATAACAGGCCCGGCCCGTACCCTGTGAGGTGCACTATTTTTTTCAAAATTCCCGCTGAAGAGAGTTTCCCTTCAAATCCTCATCGTTTATTGGAAATGTAAGCATCAATTATCTATTTTATTGTAAAGTTGGCATTTTTACTGCACCACATAAAAACACTATATCACGTTAACAGCGTGACTTGCTCCTATCCTCTACAACCATTACTATACCTATTGAATGGATCATAACTTTTGAATAGCTTCCCTGCAGTCACAAGTTTTGTAGACTCTCCCTCCTTTCACATACTTATAAATATGCACCCACTACTTGCATCATATATCACGCATGCCTACTAATAGCAAGAGAAACATTGGGTAATTATTGTGACTTGACACAATAAGTTAGGCCAGGCATTTTTTACCATATAGATATAAATTACTTCCAAGTTCCCAACTCATGCATTTAATACTTATGTTTACTTTGTACACAAAAAAGGGTATTATTTTTGCCAACAAGGATACCTACCAAATGAGCGTGATGATTGTGTCATCCATACCCTTGCCTTGGGTTCATATCATAGTTTTGATGTTGCTCTCACTGAAGAGCTATGGATGATGGGAGAATCCGATAAACTACCACAGATTTGAGTTGGAAAATAAAAAAAAATTGAAGCTCGCAGCTGGGATTGTGTTTATTGTGCGAAAATGGATATGTCCATAAGGGATTTGTTTGAAGGATGAAAATCTAAAAGTAGAACTCCCATGTGAGGAGTGTCTTCCTTTTGTCCAGTCACAAGGCATTGTTCCAAGGAATGGTAAATATTATACTTTTCAAACAAATTATTCTATTGGTTGCATTACCATTGTCCTTTTTGATTGTGAAAGTAGACACAGGAGCTTTTGTTGGCGAGAACTATAAGCCTTGCCTCAAGTAGCTTGTAAATGTCGGATGAAGTCAATATTCTCATCTGAGAGAATTCACCTATGGTTTCAAACTAGTACAACAGGCTTCGTGTGCAGGGGAAAAAACCAACCTATTAGCCATCAACTAATTAATGCTGGGGGAAACGTGCATTTCATCCCGTAAATTGCAAAATGAGCTATAAACCAAACCTTAGGGCAAAAATTACATTCTATCTTTTTCCCTTTTGAAGTGCTGTCAGTGAGCTTATGATGCACATCCTATGTGTCGCATTGTAGTAATGTAAAATACTAAAGTGAGCCTAGTACAAACCGCTTCAAGTAATTAAGAGTAGGCAAAAAGCTTACAATTTT
The DNA here is from genome assembly GCA_034693705.1 of Spatulosminthurus flaviceps. Taxonomy (NCBI): domain Eukaryota; kingdom Metazoa; phylum Arthropoda; class Collembola; order Symphypleona; family Sminthuridae; genus Spatulosminthurus; species Spatulosminthurus flaviceps. The sequence continues at coordinate 55,511 of JAQFXU010000076.1, read as the reverse complement.
CATGCTATTTATTGAAGTACAGAGAATTGGGGAAGCATTCAAAGCCTTTACAGAGATATGTACCGGTGTACCGGCACATGGTTTGGTTTGCTCAAGAAAAATACATGGAGGAACATTAACGAGCATGTTGGACGAACCTGTGGGTGTTGATTCTTCCCGTCCAGCAATTGAGAGTAAAATATTGCGGAAGATCTCGGAGCTTCGGCGGAGTTCAGCAAAAACACCCCCTTCTCTCATCACGGAAGAACTCTCACGGCGAAAGTTCCATGGGAAGTGTAGAGGACTGCTCTTGAGAGAGATACTTCTTCTCGCTTCTCTGATACTGGCTAATGCTCCTGCAACTCCTACTGCTCGCTTTGCAACTGTCCTTAGCTCCAGCTCACTCTCTAAAGAGAAGGACCTTTGACGTGGTAGACGAAGCTTTTGTTTCCGTAGTTTGGTTGCCAATGTCATGCGATTCTTATCTGCAGGCTCCCTCAGACTTGAGACCCAGCTGACACGTCTATTCATCCGTCTTGGTGGTCCACCTAAGAAATCTTTCTTCTGTAATGATATCTTCCATCATCCTATCTAACCCTTTATTTTCTATTGACTATTCAATCCAAGAGTCTGGCACATAATAATTAAGCGGGTGAATATTATAGAAAGGCCATGGACTGTGTTTTTGAAAGTGGAAATATTGTAACATTATCGCTGCGAAAAATGTCTAATACAGTTTTCGCAGCGAGTACAGGTCTGTATTTTAAGGTTACACTCAATATAAAAAAAACATGTTGTATTGTGTAAAAAATTTAAAGGTTCAAAAAAATATTTCCTATGCAATGCCAAACTTGAGAGAAGTTGGGAGCATGATTCTATGGGGGAGCATGTAAAAAATCCTAGGAGGATTCTGCCTGCCAGGCCAGACAGACGCTGGGAGGAATTTTATTGAACTCGTTTATGAAAAAAATCGTTGTAAAGCGTGTAGAGCTCTGTCCTATGTATACACCTATACAGGACACACGGAAGTTAAGAGTAGGCCTGTGTCAAAGGGAAGGAGGGACATAAAAGCAAACTTGAATTGAAAAAACAAATAATATAAATGAGAAAAGTAGGGGAAAAATCCCTGTAAAAATTGGCTCGAACAGTAAACAGTGGAGAGTTAACAGAAAAAGAGAGAGAGAGAGAAAATAATAAGGAAGTAAGTACCTGCAGCCCAGTCATCTGTATCTTTTTCATTTCCAGAACCTGAGCCAGAGCCTGGGAGAACAATCTCACCAGCTGGTTTGGCTGAGGAGGGTCTCCGCTCCTCGGATGTACAGTAAACGACGGAAATGATGGGCCTAACTTCACTTGGCCCTTGATTATCCTGATCACCATTGGAGGATTCCGTCTTATCATCACACTTGGCCGATAGATTCTTGAAAGCTTCTCGTCTTAAATAAGCACTCCGATTCTCACTAGCCTCACTCATTCCCTTGGCTGACCAGAGTCGATCCCTACAGGGTGACACGCATCGGGAGGACTCACTGGACACATTTCGTGATGAATTGCGGGAAAATATCCTCGCCATCTCCCGACTGGGTGACGCATCCCTAGAAATATTCCTGGGACTTGGAGGACAGAAGACACAACCTGAGCCCCACGCTGACACTGAGGCACTCCGACTTCCCGCCACAGAAATATCATACACGTCCGGTAGTCTCCCTCCCTTATTTGGATCCACTCCCTCCCGTAGCAGATACCGAAGAGCATCATTGGCTCCCCATTCGACAGCTAAGTGGATAGCATTTGTGAACACCACCGGATTTTCTTCCATCTCTGTATTAATCTCACTAGGCCTGTCCAAAGGGAATCAAAATCTACATCAAAATATGCTCTCATACATAATACGTGTATAGTACTGGAGTAGTGTCTGGTAGTAGCATGCATTAAAATTATCACCTATGTATTTTACATGGAAATATCCATGACAGTTCCTGACACATCTTTTTTCCCTACTACTACTACAGTAAAAAAAACCACTCTCTCAGACAATACCCTCACACCTTTAGCATTCCTCCCCTGAAGCGCCCCCTCACATACTCTTTTAAATATTTCCCATACCCTTATCATTATTACAGATGTAGTCTCACCGACGTGTCATTCCTCGGACGTGCACAAGTTCCAAAAGACATAACTATCATAAGAAAAAAATCTGCATCCGAATTGCCTTTACATTATACAAAAGAAATTGGGCTCAAGAGAAACTTGCTCATCTCTTGCAAAGGAGCTAATGTAAGACACTGACATTTTTTCTCTCTACTCCATTCAATCCTACTAACAGCTTCCTTATAAAATCTACCCTTACACATCTCCTGTTAACTTAACCCACCCCCAATTCCCCGCCCCTCCCCGCTCAAAACTCCAACCCCTGGATTCGTGCACGTTTTTTTTTGTACCACACACACAAGCCCCAACCCACTGTCATATATATCATAATCCGGATCAAAACTCTCTCCGCTCTCCAGTGAGGCGTAGAGGGAAGGAGAAGGAGGAGATCACATTTTCACAAAACAATATTTTAGACCTGAGATGTTAAGAAGAATAAAGCTTATATCTAGGACGGAAACCCCAAACGAATGTACTTTGGTGTCCCTGTCTCACCTGCAATGAAAATTTAATTCCCTTGTAGACATTGAAAAGTGACAGGAATACAAGGGAAAAGCGGGAGTAAATTCCCTATTTCTACAACAATAATGTATCTTTCCCTATATTATGTACGTTTTAATAGCCTCGAGAAGCCGTCTCTTTCTAGCTGATCCCCCAGTGACCAGGGTTTTTGTAGTACACTCCTACTCTCCGCTCTCATTGCTTTTTAATAATCAAGATAGCTTTTTCCTACATGAACCCACCAGACAGAAGTCATTAATATTATGATCTGAATTTTGAAAACAACACACACACATACACTTGTTTAACTTCAACCATCACTCCTACCAAAACTTGTGTGAATACGATCAAGTGTAAATAAATCATGGAGCTATATAGGATTTCCAAAATTACTCTGATTAATGTAACGGCTCAGAAGCAAAATTCACTTAGTAACATTATAGTATAGCTTGAGAATGTATGAAACTGGATCGTATTTCTAATGTCATGAGAAAATGTGGAAAGTCCCTGGAAATTTGGTGAGAAAACAAAACTTTCTCTTCATTTTCCTTCCTTATAGGAAAATCTTACATTGTTTGTTTTTAAATGCTGAGAGGTAAAAGCTGGAGAGTTTGAAAGAATTTTTTGTAGTTAATAATAATAATAATAATTGTAATTCATCCGGATTATTTATTAGGGATGGAAAAAACCTGGAGCTTTTTCTTTTGAGATGGTGTAGGGAAACAAATGTGTTTTTCAATTATCTTGAGGCCAGCCATTATTATCCCATAAGTGAGGAATTGGAGGGGAGATGAAGAGTAATGGAATAAAGTGGAGTGAATGTACGATGGAATATTAGCCGAGAGAGTGAGAGAGAGAGAGAGAGGTAAGAAAAAGACAAGTTGGAAAGAGGAAGAGTGACGGTTGCTGTAAAATAAATTTTCCTCCTACTTGAGAGACACACGAGGCGTGGTGAGACTCCTGGCAAATTCATATTTCATTAAAATGAGTGTTCCTCAAGCAGAAATTTGTTGGGAAAATTCTATGGGAAAACATGGGGAAACATAAGGACCTCTCCTATTTTCCATATTGTTTTTACTATGTACATATAACTAGTATTGAGCTTATAGTAGTCACTGAGCAAGAGGCTCTGGGAGAGAGAAATTCCCTACCAATACATATATACTTTCACATAGGGAAAGTTTCACATTCCAATCTCAAGGAAATACTCTTCTAAGTTAAACAAACTCCACACACCTCACACTCAGACGAGAGAGGAAAAAATCCGGGTAGGAAGGAATGAAAAAAGTTTCCCCAAACAAGGAAACATTTTACTCCATCCTTTCATATCATCCTGTATTCATTATGCAAAATATTGGAAAGTAGATATGGAGACATGCCCACACACACACAGAGAGCCGCTGGAACATGTAAATCATGAGGGTATCGTTGGAAAAAATTTTTTTTTTTCAAAGTGAATTTTTTAGGGAAGGGGGAAAAATGACATTCCTATGACAACAACTAGACACATTTCAAGTTACTGGTTAAAGAAAGGAGAGAAAGCGTCCTTGTTTAATACCCTGTAAATTACTTCAGCTTGAGAAAGAACGTCTGAACAATATCCTCGTTTAGTTTTTCTTTCATTGTCTTGATTTAGTCATGCCTGCTACATCTCTGTCTCTGTATTATTTTACATATTTTTTTATATATTTTTTTTCATAATTTTATATAAACTGAGCGCCCTGCATTTCTAGAGCCCTAGGGATCTCATTTCCAACTCCTCCATCTCACATGTACATGGTACTTGCACTCACTTGAAGCTCTTAGGAAAAAGTAGTAGTAGCAGTTGTACTATATCTCTGTTCCATAAGTGAGCTTCAAATTGTCATGCACCTTTCCACTACTTCCATCATGCTCAACTTCCCACATTTTTCCTACTTACATATCCACTTTCGACACTCTAGTAATTACGAATCACTTGAGCTTAGTTGGAAAACTCGGCTGACATTTTTGGAGAGACAGTGACAATTTGTGGGAAGGTTTTTAAAATGTACCCGGAATTCAACTCAAAGGCTCATACATATGATGATGTGATAGTCCTTTAACAATGTCAGAATTCACTGGAAATCATGCATAAGAAAACATAAAGGTACATATGTGTATGTACTTGTATGCTAAGAATCCATCCTTCGAAATCATACAAATGTGTGACACTTCCAGTCTCGTTACACTACTCGCACAACAAAAATAAACGCATAGAAATTAACATGAGTCATTTTTAACTAAAACTCTAAATCCAACTTTTTCCACGAATCCCTGAATTGCAACAAAGTTCAACTCACCACCCTCCCTGTATCTACATAAAATTTGGTGCGAATAAGTTTTTATATAAAGTACATAAAATTCCAAGAGCAAATCTATTTTTAGAAGATAATTTTTTTGGGAATAATTTTTGAAGCGTTGGAGCAGAAGTTGGAGTAGTGGAGTTTTTGATTGAGATAATAAATTAACTAACCTATATACCTGAAACTTTTGTAATCCAGAGGTTAAAGTCAATAGAACTACAAGAGGCATTTGTCTGAGTTTGTAGAGGAGAATTAGAACAGATCACGTTGTCGATCATTGAAAAATTTTGACCTTATTGTCAAAGCTATTTGTACTGTATCGTACGGATTGGCTCTATCCACACGCTCCTTCTAAAGGCTTGTCTTAATAAAAGTGGCCTACACACCATATGAAATGCTACAGTCACTTTAATCAATGGTGTACTGAACTTATAAAATGTCTACTGCTCTTAATAATAATGGCCTACACATCAAATGCGATACTTCAATAATCACAATTTATTGTCTACTTGACATATGAAAAAGTCTACAATGCTTTAATCCAAATATAAATCACTTTAATTCAAGAAACGCATTCAAACAATACAAATTCACAATTGTCTACTAGAACTTTAATTCCCACTTTAAATATACCGTAGATTCCCTATATAGGGGTTTCCCCTAAGATGGCATTTCCTCTACAGTGGCAGACCAAACTCCTCCCCAGAGATTCCCCATGCTTAAGGTATACGCTATAGTGGTAGGGTTCTTTGAAAAATCTCCATATAGTGGCCGAATTCTGAAGAGTTTTGGGCTTTTTAAGGTCATTTAACCTCATTTTGAACATAAAATTGCATGTTCTTAGTCCAGAAACGAAAGAATATTACATTGTATGAATTCAAAATTAAGTTTTGACATAAATCAATGGAATTTCTTCTAATTTTGCGATTATGGCTTCAAAATTAGCATGACCTTAAATGTTAATAGGGAAAATGCATGGAACGCTGTAGTGGCAGGATTTCTGTGATCCCTTGGATGCCACTATATAGGAAATATATACCACTTTAATACACCACCTTGACCGGGCTTTGGTCAGAAAGCAAATAATTACCCAAGAGAGGACTGGGGATAGCTCAAGTTACCAAGTAACCCACTGACTCTGATAATCAGGCTAACTAAGCCTTAGTTAACCTGATTATTTCTTACACACAAGCAACTAATCAGCTCGGAGCAGGCTGACTTAAAAATCCTTGCTTTTATAGGCACCAACAGTCAATTTCATGAGTCAACCAATAGAATTAACATTGAATTTTAATTGGGGTCAACGGAAAATATTTTCTATGACATGAAAATAATAAATTTAATAGTAATATTTTAAATCGTAGACAGTTAAAGTCCTCACATTAAATTGTCTGCAGTCACATTGGTAACTAATAGGGCAGTACATACAAGCTTATTCTTTTACTAGCTGCTAAAATCTAGTGCCTTCAACTGACTTTTTAAATGTTTTAATATTTTAGGAATATGCATCATCTCATGTATGATTTAAATCCAGTCTTTAAAGATTATAATATTTGTCATAAAATATGTGTACAGGTATGAATAAGTGGAAATCATAAGGATTTTTGTAAAATTAGTTACCTTGATTTGCTGCTTTGGGAGGATGGGCCAGCCATGGCTGCAGCCGCAGTCGAACCACCACCACCAGCATTATTTGTACCTTCAGTTTCTTCTTTATGCTGACTCCGTTCTATTAGCTGGAATTATTATTGAAAATATTTTTAATTAAAACTCCGTAGGTGTATAACCACAGGTAATTAGGAATGAAGGAAGTGTCAGGATTTAAAAATTAATATTAATTTCCACCATACTTGATGGAAGTGCTCCAAGAAATAAACCTCATATCCTCACAATGTCAAATTCTTTTATTGTGGGAGTAGTGTGGTTATTGGTTGTACGTAAACAAATTAAAAACAGAACTACCGAAAAATATTCACTGCTTTTAAGTGCAAGACTCTTTAAGTCACAAAAGGCGAAGCTGCCGGTAAACTCCCTTACAGACGTGTTAATTTTAAAAATTATATCAGAAAATAAATACAAGAGTACCCTAACGATGAAGCGAAAACACCAAACTTTGAAGGGATGGAAATTTACACATGCTTAAAAAGCTATCTCTATAACTCTAAAGTGCCATAATGGGCTTCCAATTTCCCTATCACATCCCCAACCAAGCTCTAATGCTAATTTCCTAAATTAATGTCTACAATATACGTCCATAACCTTTGGCCGACCTCATAAAAGGAGAAAATGCTCAAATTTAAATGTTTGAATATTTATCAAGTTTCTTTGTTACAACAGGGAAAAAAGATACCCACAGCTCGAAAAAGCTGCTTTGCCACTTAAAAGTTAATAATTTGACTTGACGGGTGATGTGACAATATACATATATTATGTGAATGCCAAAAGGGCCAAATTAACCAGCACAGAATAATTGGATAAAAACAAAGGAGAATTTTCCCGCATTTGTAATCCCTAAAAATATTTACGAGTTGAGAACAATGAGAAATCCAAGAGCCAAAGTATTCATATTTTTCCACATGAACATGAAAAGTTAATTACATAAACTATAATATCTAGGTAATATAGAAATACCAAAACAATAATATATAAATACGTCCCTCGAAATTTCCCTCTCTCCTTTCCTTAAACAAAGGTGAGGCAAAGCTGAAAGTAGTAATAAATGTTAATAAATAACCATTTTCGTCCCGCCTTGGTAATCGTACCTGTCTCCCTACTTACTCATGCAACTCCAAGGCCTATACCGAATTTCCACCTAGTAAATGTACTTGCAAAGAATAGTAGTAGTAGTAGTATTAGTAGTAGTAGTAGTAGTAGTAGTAGCGGTGTGGCTCGAGGGAATAAACAGAAGCAATTATATAATTGCAACTGAATAAACCATACAAATTACATTATATGTTACCATTTACAATATCCAACATGTCTTTTATTCCAACTCCTCATATCCCCCTGTCTCCCTCCTCCAGCTTAAAACCACAAAATTATGATATTTGTCACTTCAAAAAGGATTTTACAATACCCCTGCCTCTGTACCATACTCAATAAATAACTTGGACAAAAACATCACAGAGACAAGTTACAGGAGTCTATTCAATTCTTGAACATTAGCGTAATTGAAGATTGGCTAGTTTATAAAACAGACATAAAAGTATTTTTTACCCTTTATTTAATTCATATATAATTCAGTTCCTTCCTCCTATAAAATGTCTTTATGAATATTTTCTTAGGAATAAATTCTCCTAGCGTTTATGTAGGAGGACGGAACAGTTGCTTTGGGAATTAGAAAGTTGGTTGTTGAAAAAAAAATGGAAAAAGAAAAAAACAAGAAGCTAAAAATAATGACTATACTTGTGTATTTTTTACAAACCTATACCATTGTCTATACCATTACTCCTATGCATAATAAAGTCCAGACGAGGGAATAGTTTTGTCAGAGCGTGAACCATTCTGGAGCAATAGCAATAAAAGCCAACAACGGGACTATTCCATATGGATACGAAGGGCATTTTTATAAATGTATTAGCCCCGAGTTTTTTTTTTATTATTGGATGCACATAGGGTTGTAAAAATGTATGGGAAAGATAGAGAGAGAGAGAAAAAGTGAGTGAGAGAAGAGAGAGAGAGAGAGAGAGAAAGAAAATTTTGGCACAACTTGAAGGATGGGAAGGTCTCTAAACGATTTCAACATATGTAGTAGAGTCTAGATAATATAGCTGGAAGAAAAAAAAAGCAATTTCCGCCCTGGGAACGGTAATGAGTGTGTGTGTGTGTGTGTGTATGTGTGCACGTCGTACACTCAGAGATCCAAGTCTTCACCAAAATTTTGTGGTTAGTCCTTCAGGCTTTAATCTAACCTACTAGTTTGCATAGGTAGAGAGTAGCGAGAGTAGAAGAGGGAAAGAGATAGAGTAGGAGTGAAAGAGGAGAGAATCATTCGTCTGTTGGTTTTAGGACCAAGACAAATTCATGAAAATTTGATGGAAATGGTCTAACATTCTGCATTAGTTTTCAAATACAACCCAACTATTCTATTCTATAGCCAAATTTGCCGAATGGGAATGGGTCACAAAGTGAGTTCCAACTACCCCCCCCCCTTTCTCCTTCTACTACCGTTTCTCTTGTTGTAGATGGTATGGTTTCGTGACTGGGATGCATGAGAAAAGCCTATATACTCTCTCTCTCTCTCTCTCCTATCTCTTATACCTTATGGACTTGGATACTAAGTCCTATTTGCCTATGTACATATATACATGGAATACAACTACATATTCCTTGCGGTAATATCAAGGAGGGAGAAAGTAGGAGAAAGGAATGGTATATGAAGACGGTGAATAGGTGGGGTTACGCCATGGTTTATGCACTTGAGAAGAAGATAGATGGTGAGTGGAGGAGTGAGACGGGAGAGGAAAAGACAGAGTGAAAGGAAAGAGCTTTGATGCGGGTATCTTTCCCTTTTTCCCCAATTTCTTTTGTTCAGTGTGCGGTCTCTTAGTTGGACACCTTAATGCTCCTATCTCTTCCCTCGGCTTTCTCCTCTCTCTCTCTCTCTCTCTTCTCCACAAGCCAATACCACCAAGGATGATGGAATAGATGTGTAGAGAGAGAGAGAGAGAGGAGCCATAGTCATTCATATAGAAAATATACACTTTATACAACAGCTCTTATTACCCACTTTCATCCAACTAGCCACATAACATGACGAGTATAAAAGGAACTATAGTAGCTTACTCCTACCTTTCCAACCCCTTTCCAACACACCTTTTTCCAGAGAGAGAGAAAAGAAAAGCCAGAAAAAATCTATACCTATTTTCGCTTATCGTTATTCCAGCTATTCACTTTCTCTCCCCATCTATTTCCTCCTTACAGCCTTTTACTGTCCCTCTACATTTCTTCCACACTCCCATCAATGTTCTCCACTCCCAAAGAACTCGAGAAAATTTCCTTTCCAAACATACCTTCCTCCATTGGATTATTGTCTTGGAACACTTTCACACCTTATACATATTACACAACAATCATGAATACAATATTAAACGACCCATTCATCCCTTATAGCCTTAAGATGAAAAAACCCTCATTAGCTTTGCAAGGATCTAGGAAAAAAGTATATATTTTTTTACTTTCTCTATCTTAAATGTCACGGATACTTCTTTTCCTTAGATATATTCAAGGAAATGCCCAGGAGACAAATTATTGAAAAATGAGAGGAAGAAAAAAGCTTCATGTAAATTTCATGGGTTGGAGTGATGAGGAGGTACAGAGAGAGAGGGAGGAGAGAGACAATAATATAATAATAAAAAAAAGAGACAAAACTCACCTGGAAACGATGTCGATGTTTTTCAAAACATTTTTTTACTCTAGCTACATCATTGGTCCGCAAAGCTCGTTCCAGTACGGCCACATCGTAACTCAAGTCACTCAGCGATGAGGCCAAGCTGAAAAGATATAATATTAGATTATAAGTTTAGAAGAAGAGGGAAAGGAGAGGGGTTTCCTGGAAATGTACACTTCCGGTTTTGAAATTGTGGCGGAGAATTGTAGATTTGGTTTTTAAAGGTGGATGTTTAGATATAGTATGTGTGGAGTTTGGGAAAGCTTATGATATAATATGCTGAGCTGGGAAGATTTTTGACCGTTATGGATAAAAGGGGACTTTGGTGTATTATTTTGGATGGGAACTTTGTCACGTTTTATCCTTCTTCAGCTCTACTCATTTTTAAAGCTTAGGAGAATAGCTCTCTCTCTCTCTCTCTCTCTCTAGCTTTGGAATAATTTATTATTGATATTATGATAAATAATAATGTGCACATTCCCAACTATGATTTGATAAATCCGGAATGAGGTTCTAGAATAAACGCTCCCAGCTATACATCCACGACTTCATCTTCTCTATGCATATGAGGTGGTAGCCTTTAATGAAAGTCCATGGAATGAAATGATACATGCTATGTATGTGGATGTGATCCTTTTTCCTATATATGAAGGTATTTTTGTGGGAGGATGTTTGAAGAAGGCATGTGCAATTAATTATACATGTATGCATGGGATTTGATGGAGGTTTTATGTGGGACATGGTTATTTCATCTAAATATGCAATGCAGGGATGTAAAGTGTGAGGAGGGAGGGATGTCGATTCTGCTATTTTGTATGGGATGGAGGAGCTGGATGTACATATAATTGTGTATGTATTGTATATGAAATGTAGGTATATGGGCCTATTATTTTTATTTATAATTTGGAGTGTGTGTGTGTGTGTGTGTGTGTGTGTGTAAGAAAAGAGTGTGCAATGTTAGGGAGGTCTCTCTCGTTGTTGAACTTGTGGCATGACTGGGAAATCCCTCCTGCTCCGACTTGTGAGCTCTTAAGACAATAACTATATTAGGCTATGAATATTCAGGAGGATGTGAAAGCACGTCTTAGTTAGTGCAGGACTGGAATGTAATTTGGTGGGGCGGTTGTAGTGGGGAAAATCGAGGTGCATAATAAACTCTGGATTAGATAATCCTGTTAGATTTCCCTTTCCAGACTTGAGAAAGGTATTAATTATAAACTCAGTCACATTATTTGATCTCACGGTACATTCTCTCTCCCCTTACACTCTCCGGAGCTTTCTTGTCCTTTCTCCCTTCTACATATACACACACACCTCTCTCTCTCTCTCCTTAACACTCAACTCTAAGACTGTAAATGGGTGGTTGGCTCGAGAGAGAAATCCCTTTACATACTCTACTCCTGCTCTCCTTTAGCATTTGTATATAGTTATTGTAGAAGAGAATGAAGATGTCAAAAGCTAAATGTCTTGGGGGACTTGTGACCGAAATGGATGTTTTGCTAAGCATATGAAACCCAGAGGCAACAACATCCTACCATTGATTATCAAAATGCGCTTAGTTCCGGTAATTACACTAATTTCTTAGCCAATCCCTTCTACTTTACCCCACACACACACACACACACACTTTCCCTTTCTCTTCACTTTCTTTCCCTTCTACTTTCCCATTACTTTAATGAGCATTTCACTGTACTTGACTTGTACACAAGGAAAGTTTCCTCCAAGGAAATATGGAAATATGACGGGAACAAGTGTGTATGTATAATTTTACGCTAACCACAAAACCTACTGATAATTTACAACCATTTGAAGATTTTCTCCTTCCCTGAACTACTTTCTCCATCAATTCTCAGAATGTAATCAGCTTTTCATAATATGTCTTGCCTTGCTTTTGTACATACTCCAAAGTTTATCATGTCCTTATATAGTGACTTGTTCAGGAACATCTTGGTAGAAATTATTCCCTGTAAAATATCTCAACCATAAATTTATTGTTTTGTGGGAAAATAATTTTCTGGTTAAAAAAGATTTTTTTTAAATTTTGTAAATACCGCCCTGTTTGTTGCATAAGTAATACTAAATTCCTTTGTTATCAATTAAATATGATTTCAACATAAATATCCAACTTGGTTTTTTATTTTGTATCCATTTAATCTGAAAATTTGAAATAATCTTTTATGTGGATACGTATAGATATAAAGATGTTAAAAAGGACATTAAAAAAGCAGATGGCAATGCCTAACGTGAAAAATAATATGAATGAATTTATTGAGTCACTATATATCTAATGTATGGCTGAGCTGATAAAATTCCTCTGGAAATTCTTCGCCGTTTACATGGAAGGTATGATTCTATATGATGAGAATGATGAAGCTATTTAGCCTTAAGGATATGTATAGAAAAGTGGGAAAGTGGTGAAAAAATACGCTGGCGACAACAAGTCGTAATGTGAACTTGGCAAGTTTGAAATGACATCGAAATTATGTCTATAAAAATTCAGGGGATCCAGTCATGAGGAGCAGCCTGGGGTATTATCTATGAGTGGCTGCTTCAAATGGTTTTCATATAGCAGATTAATTTTTTCCCTTTTCCACATTTCTGAATTTAGCTCTACTAAAATAGGAGGATTTCGTCTATACCTTCATTCATCCCAGAAAACTTGAGTGAAGATAGGAAGAAGAAGGGCTTGAAAAAAGTTTTAATTCCTATAGATAGAGATAAAGAAATTTTGTCATTTTTTCCCATTTCCCATATACATACGTCATGGCCTTACTCAAAGTCATTTGAGTGTGGTTGGAATAGGAGCTACATATTGGAAGGTGAAAAATACCTGCTACTACTTCCATTACCATAGGATACATTGGGAAGGAAACTGTTGAGGTCCATAATGAGGAAACTTTGTGTTTGGGGGAAATGTATGGAAGACGAGGCGTATAAGTTTGTGGAAGAATGTAAAAGGAATCATAAACGCATCCAAGGGAATCTGATATGCCACATGTTTTATGACAAGATAGTTCCGTTGGGTAGCAACCTCAAAAATGCTATCTCCCACAAATAATACTTCTCTCTGGACTCTACTCGTTGGATTTTCGAGGGAATTTACTGCGTCGCTTCCTACCTTATCGTGATCTCCTGACTTACGCCCTTTCGTTGAAAAGTGATATATAAGGGAGTGTGTGCTACTAGTGATGGAGCTCCAAGCAGCTCGTCCACCTTCACTTTACACACTTATCTCACCACGTCCACACACTACCAATGCAATGTGCAATGTATATATAAAAAGAGTATCAGGGTGACAGTAGAGGTTCCTTTCTCTTTTGAGAGCAAGGGGCGGGCTAGAGCTTTCCTTGTTGTTATGGAAAGGTCAAAATCCTGGTCCACATGGAATATCGTGTTTTTTCAGCAACCAACAGAATCACTGTGGTTCGACCTCTCTAAATAAGTATATATAAGAACCAACTATGTGTGTGCAGCTATACGGAGGATGTGTTGAAAGTGTGGGAAAACATGAAATGAGCAAGGTAGTCTAGTAATCATATAAATAGCCATGTATATCTATCTATCTCCACTCTCTTCATGTCCATACATACTTATCCTATCTGGCTAATCCTCCTGATAGCTATTTGTACGTGTGTGTGTGTGTGTGTGTATGTGTGCTAGCACTTTACACGTAAAATTTCCCAACCGACCTGCACACGTATCTCTGGATGCACTTTACAACAACAACGTACCAAAAACGTTCCTTAATATGTGAAGTATTACGTTTGTGTGCGTGTGTAACTTCAATGTGAACGTGAGAGTTCATATGCATTTTTTTACGTATATAAAAAAAGGGCACTCCACAGCAGAACATATATAATGTTTTTATAAACACGTGGAAATTACGGAGTAATATGTATTTACATGGGTAGGGATATATGTAGAGGAGACGTGCTACTTCAGTTGGATGGAAGATGGTTTGTAGCTTTTGGAAGAGTTCCGTGGATAGCACTCGTTCACTATGCACTTCCTCTTTCTCTTTCCTCCTTTCTCTTTTCTTTCTTTCCCAGAATTTGAATACATTTGGTAAATGTTTGAGGGAGTAAGTAGCACCTCCTTCCTATGTAAGGAGAGAAAGGAGAGAAAGTCTGTTGTGGGCTAGAGGTCCAGGTATGGAGGGAATGCATGGGGTAAGGTATACATCGAATTGGAGAGTGAGTGAATTGGAGTCAGTGAAAATTTGGTTGGTTGAAAGATTTCAAGTAAACTTTCATAAAAGGGCTATATAAAAGCAAGAAAGACTCAAGTTGGAAACTCATTCGTGCAAAGGGTGAATTTCTTGCCAAGGCTTCTTCTCCTTCTTCTTTCGACTTCAATCCTACAATTAAGTTGGTGTGTATTTGTTGAAGGTAGCATATTTTTGGAGCTGCAGGAGAAAGCTACTATGGGATTCTGTAATCTGAAATAATGTGATGCTCAGTGGGTTATATTTTCCAGTTAAAGGATGAGGTCACTAGAGGATAGAAGAGAGGTCGGAATTTAGCCTTGCCTCACAATTTCCTCTCTCTCTCTACTCCTTTTATACTCTTACATTACATGAATTCTTTCATTGATTCTAGATAATAGGAGAAGGAGTGTGCATACTGCATACTCTTGGAGTATAGTAAATATACTACAATATTCCCTTTCTCAACCACTTGCGAGAAATGGAGAGAGAGAGAGGGAGAAAGTATAAGAAAAGGGAAAGTAGAGGAAAGGCGCAGTATACCTTTTTTTCCTCCGGCTATGAACTAAAGTAGTCCTCATCCAATGGAAAAAGCCAACTACTGTCACTCCTTTCTCTCTCTCTCTCTCTCTCTAGAAAATGTTATATGTCAGAAAAGCAAGTCAGCTCGCTAACATTTCTACAAGGATTGAGACTGAGTGAAACCACGAGAGTTGAGAGAGAGAGACAGAGAGAGAGAGAGAGAAGGAGCTGAAAAGAGTCTTGAAAAATCAACCATGCAGATAATTTTTTCCCTTCTTACCCTCACATTAAATTTCATTTCATACTTTCTCCTAAAGGAGCTATTGTTTCGTGCATGTTCTCTCCTCAGCAGTATTTTCACCATAATCTAGAATTTTCCCTGACTAACACTCACCACCACGTTTAAGCTCGTATAAATTCCCTGGATAAAGTTGCTGAATATTTTCTCCTTTTGCTTATTAAAGAGAAAGTTAGTATAACATGGGAAACACTACAAGTGAAAGTATAGTAGCTACAAGCAAGGGCCAACTCAAAGTCAAAGGTATGTAAAACTCACATGATGAGTATCGTAGTTGGAGCTTTATACAAATGAAAGGAGTTATTCAACCAAGTAAATATGAGTGAAAAAAAGTAAGCTGGAAGCTGGAGTAGCTTTCACGTGAATACCATTTGGCAGAAGTCGAAACTTGTCCCAGAAAAAAATCCCCTGCTTGGGATAGAGAAACTGTGTGGGATGGTGAGTGAAGTAGCTTGATTACAACTTATCAACGACCAAAGTTCCTCAGCTTGGGTATATCCCGCACAAAAAAAGTTATATGTATATCTATACGTAGAAATGAGGATGATATGGAACAAGTACAAAGGTGTGTTTCCAGTACCACCAAAAGGAATAAAAAAAAATTCCATGGGAGTTGTAGTAGTTGAACTCTGAGATGGGAGACGTAACAAAATTTTTCAAACATTCTCAACTATGCACATTACAAGTTGACTACTTGAGAAAAGCACTCATCAGGAGTTGTATATTGCCAAATTAACGGGGAGAATATAAGAGAAAGGCCCGGAGAGATTTCAAACTCCCTACTCCTGCTCCTATCCCATGCTCGGTCGTAGAAAGTGCTGCACTAGAAAACGTCATAGTTTCTAGTAGCATTTGATTCTGGGAATGTGGAAATGCCTCTGGTGACAATTCTCAAGTATTTCTATCCTCTTCAATTCAATTGAGTCTATACAGACTTGTCTGGATGTCCATTCTTCCTTGACTCTTACCACTGAATTAGAAATGCTCCATAGCTATACGTAATACATCTCCCCCCCCCATACATGCATTTCTATAGCTCACTCATTTTATAGTAAGGACAAACTGGTTTGTCCTGCGGAATTTTCTGGCTCTTCTTCATTGTCAATGCACACAACACATTACTTGCTCTCTTAAAGGAAACTTTTCCTAACTTTCTCTTTACAAGATTTTCCTTTCACTCTCAAAATATTTGAACTTTCTCTCTCTCTCTCTCTCTTTCTCTATCACCCTACTCCCAATAACATCTTTTACCCTAACACACAATTAAATCTGACCCTTATGACGGTAGGTTAGGGGCAAGGTTTAAAGTTTATCTCTCCCCATTCCCTCTCTTTCAATGCCCTTTCCTCCGTATAGCTTTGCATTGGAGAAAAACTTGATAGGAATCAATTCAGCTCACTTTCACTTTCACTGCCAGAGGACAGAGCATGAGAAGAAGGTAGGGATACGTATAAATACATGACAGGGAGAAAGTGGCCAGGTGGGATGGATGCATAAAATTGAATCTGCTTTTAACTCATTCTCACATTAGCACATGGAGGGTCCCTCGTGTGTTTGCTTTCCCAAAATCTGATCCCATCGCAACCTTTTAGCCTTTCCAGATTAGTTACTCTATCTACATGAATCACTTAAGGCAACAACCAGGGTTTTTCCTTTCCTCACCCTACCTTCGGATAAAGTCACCCAACAGCTATAAGAATATACATTTATAGTACAGCAAGCATTTGTAAATTCACTTATGTAAATGGAAATTTGATACTTGAGCAAACTTCAATGTCATTTACGCTCAATCTTTTCCAACAAGCTATTTTAACCGTCTTTTCAATCCAGTCAAATTTTAACACTAGGTAACGTTTTAAAGTATTTGGCTCACCATGTGGGTGCTATTCATTCAATTGGTTTACTTCATATTTTATAGGTTCATAGTCGTCTAAATACACGAATTCATTACAGATACAAGCCTATGTGTTAATTAATTATTTTTAGGTGAGAAAAATTACTTGTTCAGGAAATTCCCCCCCTACCCCTACCTTGTCAAAAGCCGATTAGCTTGGAAAGGAAATACCCAGTCTACCTGCTGCCGCCTTTATTTAGCAAGGCCTATAGTAACTTGATAGTGAAATTTATAAAAATCCATATTTTATAAGTTTTTTTAATTGGATGGGATAGAAATAGATGGACATGGAAATCATGCGTCGACACAATTATTTTTATACTTGGTATAAAACGGTATTTGGTCAGCGTTTGAAAAAACCAAAGCTAGCAAATATTTACTGGGACGCTTGGATTTTCTAATGCTACTGATATCATTCAAAAGGAATCGGGTAAAGATGTTTTATAAAGGCCTGAGGGAAATTATACTATGAGAGGTGAAGGGAGGCAATAATTTCTTGCGGTAAATGTGTTCATTTCCTACATTTAATACTTCAAGTGCAATTTTAAAGAAATCAACTATGAGTAGCTCGAGAAAGTCAACATTAATTACTTTGGAGTTTGAACACATCGATACTATCTGGTACGTAGGAAAGGGGAAATCATAGGGGCTGAGCTCCTGATTACTTGCGTACATATCTAAAGTATAGGGAAAAGGGAGAAATGAGAGTAGGGATGAATATTATATAACCCCTTGAAATGTACTTTCTCCTTAATATTTTACATACTATGACGAATAGTAGAAGGAAATATAATACTAACTTTGTATAGACAGATATTATATGACTGCTCTATACGCTCCCACCGTAGAAATGACAGAGCGACCTGGAAAAAGTGCTCACCTCTTCCTCTCACATTTGTCTTCAAAGCTTGCCTTCCTTTGCAAAAATGTGATTCAATTTAGCCTATAAAATATTTTATCTTTGTTCTCTCTCCTATAAAGATACTCAAGTTGTCACATTATATTTAATTACATACAAATATTCTTATCTATATTTTTATATATCCTTCACCACTCTCCTACCTATAATGATGGATATACATTTCTCTATACGCGTAGTATAGAAATATAGAAATTTTCTAATCAGCTCAAATTCTTTTTGCTACTTCAGCTACTCCACCTTTTTTCCAAGCCACTTACACACATGAAGGTGGAGGTGGATGAAATACTATGCCCTTTTTTACAAAGTTATAATGCCGTTGTTGCAATATATAAGAGAAAATAAAATTTTCATGCTTGCCAGAGCCAGCCTAATTTACCAAGTTCCTTTTGAGCTGTTGAAAAGGAAAGGGAAAAACCTCAAAATTTGATTTCCACACACTTTACAATCATATTCTCTGAGGAGTTATGTAAATTCATTTGCGTAGACATTCATATATTTCCCTCTTATTCTTTTGTACACGGGAATTTCTCTTAGAAGAGGAATTCTCCATATACTTTTCCTTTCTTCAATCATTTCTTCACAAGAGAGCTAGAAAATCCAAGAGCTCATTCAAGTCACAACACCTTTTTCACTAATGTCCCACTCAAGTGACATTCCTAGAAATTTCCCCAACACCGCACCCTGAATTCTCTCCTAACCTAATAAAAATGACTTTCATCATTTAATTGACACCTCTACTAAATGGAATCCGTATAATTGGTTTTCTTGGGTAATAAATGAATCTCCTTTTTTTAATATACGAGCTTATTATGACATTTAAGTGTACACATGTCATTTTGAGATAATGGTCGCTGTTAAAGAGCATGTCACAGGAGAGAAAGTGATTGGAAGGAGGAAAAAGCTATTTTAAAATTTGGTCATATAATTTTTTAGCATGTATGTAGAAATATCCAGCCACATTTAAAAAAAACGGGTTTTTAGCGTCTGACATGACGTAGTTGTTGTTGTAATTTTGGAAGGGTAGAAAGCACTGACCTATTGTGTCTAGTAGACTGGAGTGACAAGTGAGAGACACTTGCGGTGAGGACACGAGGTGAGAGCAACTCTGGTTCCGGTGGCTGGGGGGGATGACAAGGTGATAAAGGAGGAACCGGTGGAAGTGGTGGTGGAGGGGTATTGGTGTGCCCATGAGGCATTGATGGTGGTAATGGGTCCGGAGGACCAGGACAGCCATCTCCACGCCCGTCCTCTCTCGAACTCTACAAAGGAGAAAATCACACAGTACTCATTATAAAACACATGAATTTTACACCTTCACCCACACACACACACACACACACACACAATGACAAAAAACTTCAAACCATTCCTCAACTTACACAATTTTCCTTGTATGTATATATACTTTTCTTTTATGTTTAACAAAAGGTTTTGGAGTAACTACCAAAAACTACGTGTAAATATAGCCTTTACCCATAGTATAGTATATTCTGTGTCGTCCACAGAATTCTATACACTTTAAAAGCATCAATAACTATGACTACGTAAGTTTATACAGTATGTATCTACTACAGATATTACTAGTGTATGTGGAGATATACTTGCTTGTAACCCTCATATTGCATATGATGTAAGTATACATGAGCATGAACCTTTTGTATTTTCTTGTGTATGGGGGAAAGTCTTGTGGGAGCGTGGAAATCAAATAAGTTGGAATATGAGGTAACTTTCTTTAAAGGTGCAGGTGGTGTTGCAATTGTTCCACAAATATGAGCCATTGATTTTTTCCATACATATATTCAACAGAAGCAGAGCTGCCCGCAAGTAACTCAAATTCAGGGTCTGAACCTACATAACCCCAGTCTGACATTTAGGTAAAAAATGAGGGATTCCAATTTCCATGTTAGGGTTCCCCTATAAAAAATATACATGTGTTCGCAAGTATGGTTTTTGAGAGAAAAAAGTACACAAAAATACCTTACTCCCAAGTACAGTTATTTGACCCGAACTTGAATGTCAAGTACACTTGAAATAGAAAATGTGATTAAAATGTTTATTTCCTCATAATTCCTCCTTTCCCACAGTTTTGACAAATTACTTGAAAATTGTCCTTAGTCTACCACGAATCCGGAATCCAATAACTGGGAAAACAGTATGTAAGAGTAAAACCACTGGGATAAAAAAAAGTGTCAACCCAAACCCCACCCGAACAACTTGCCAGATATTACCCGTACCTGGAGGCAGCTTTAAGTAAAGAGGAAAGAATATTTTTGCTGGAAACTAAAGTAAGAAATTTCAAAGGGAATAACGTTGCTTGAACCCGAAAAAAATTTACTGTATATTATACATGTATATATTTTGTACATCCGGACTATAATTTTGCTATTCCATATTAATGTGTCTACAGCTCCCTCCCTATAGACAAGTTTCCATGGAAAATCCAGATAAATCCCAGTTTTTCCCATAGGTTAGGTAATAATAAGTGTTTATTTTACCATGCTTCTGAGTCAGGCTAGACTGTGAGAAATTCTGGCTGATGTGGCTTGTCATGTATAAATTAATAAAAAGAAATTCTCTCTCAATTGAGATGTTAAAAGGGATGGAAAAAAAAAGATTTTTTTTTCCAAAGAGAAAAATACTGGAAAAGAGAAAGCACAAGAAGAGGAAGAAGACATGAATGTGAATAAAAAAGAATTTACAATTTGTAACATGACATAAGAATTGGAGAGGGCAAAAGCTTTTCCCATATCTTTCTCGGCCCCTTTTATCCCTCACATTGAAAAATTTTAGCTACAGCTCTGTATACTTGTGTGTGTGTGTGTGTGTGTGTATGACTCAATTGACATGTTTATATGACATTGTTTGACTAGAGATAGGATTTTTTTTGTTGAGAGAGCTCCTACTAAAGCCTCTCCTTAGACGAAAACAATCCCTCGCATGCAATTCTCAATAGAATGAAAACAGCTTTCCTCCGGCTGGCAAACCGATATTTACTCACGGGACCAAGAGACAAATGCATCTCGTTTGCTGCTACCAAGATGGAACCCCCTCAAATCGCATCTTTCCACGGCCACCCATAATCTTTTCCTTTAGTCTCTCTCTCTCTCTCTTTCTCTCTCAGTGTCCGTATTTTTTTCTTTCCAAGTCTCAAACTTCTCTCTCTTTCTCACTTTTTTTCTCTCCCTCTCCTCTGGTCTTTTACTTTCTTCGGAACTGAAAATCCAATTCAATTCTATCTCACTTTACCTTCCTTCAATAATCGTCAACTATGCATGGTTTTTAGCACGGAGCACACTACACACACACATGAACTTCCTCTACTTACCAAATAGTAAGCCAATACATTCCTTTACATATTAAGCCTCGTACACATTTTATCACTAGCTCTCTCCCATCATTATCATCACACGTGTACACAAATACACACACGCACACACACACACACACACACACACACACACACACACACACACACACAAGCCCCAACACACTTGCACCCCAAAAAAATTACATGCATTTCCAATCAGAAGCAAAACTCATCCACGCACTACTGGACGTAGACAAAATACCAAATATCATTCACATTCCGATTTAAATTTTAGAGTGTCCGCATATCGATTCCAAGCTGTAGCAGAATGTACCCCACACACAGGACGGGCAAAACCAACTACTACTACCGACATAACTACTGCATAATACATCATATAAATACAGCTTGAGGTTCTCCTTAACCCAAACCCGCTCATACCCTTACTTATTTACCTCTCAACCTTCCCCACATACACTACTATGGATATCTACCTACGAAGCAATCACAAGAGACTCTATTGACAAGAGCCGAGCCCCAAAATTCATGCAGTCTATCCTTCCTTCCACGTTGAGCTCTCTCTCTCTCTTACATGAGCAACTCCTGTGGCTCCATGTCTGGGAAAGAGAACGGTCTTGCTCCTACTATTTGCACATGAATACTGACA
This sequence comes from Spatulosminthurus flaviceps, assembly GCA_034693705.1. Classification (NCBI taxonomy): domain Eukaryota; kingdom Metazoa; phylum Arthropoda; class Collembola; order Symphypleona; family Sminthuridae; genus Spatulosminthurus; species Spatulosminthurus flaviceps. The sequence goes on along the minus strand of JAQFXU010000076.1, from coordinate 33,353 downwards.
TATTTCATGCATTTTTCACACATCAATTCCATCAGTATGAGTTAAAGAATACACAGGAGGCATACTAGCTTGGCTTTACAGGTAGTAGGAGTAGTACATAAAAAAACCTTCACACAATTCTAACTGGAGAGTTTCAAATACTCTGTATATCCGCATATATAATAATAGACATAGGACAATACAATGTGAGAAGAGAAAAAAATAGTCACAGAAAAAATACAATCTTATGAGGAGAGATTGTAAAATACATTGGATTTTGAAATTTTCCGGGAAATAAACGGAGTATAAGAATATACTTGAGATAAGTTGGAGGGAGGGAGAAAAAAGAAGAAAGAAAGAGAGAAGCCATCCAAATTCAATTTGTTTTTTCTTCCTCTCTCTCTCTCTCTCTCTCTCTCTCTCTCTCTCTCTTTTATACTCAGTCAGCTCAACTCCGTCAGTCTTCTTCTACAGCACTACTCGTTTTCAGAATGGAGTAATGGTAGGAGTGTAAAGGAGTATTTATACTTGTAAAAATTTGAATATATATCATAAGGGGAGAAACTACAATGGACTCCTGCAAGGACTGAGGTGTTTGTACTGGAACAAGAGAGAGAGAGAGAGAGAGAGAGAGAGCGAATAGTGGTTAACAGGATGTAGGAAAATCACCATGTATTATTATGTGGGCTGTATATAGATACTACTCTGTAAGTAAAAATAGTGTGTACGGAGAAGAATACAACCAGATTTACTCCCTTTTCCCTGTCTGATCCTTGTTCTATCGATAAAAGTTTTTTTTTCTTCAAGGAACAAAAAAAAGTAAGTGAGAAAAATGTTTAGGATTCTAAAAATACTGGGCTATGGAAAAAAAGAGAAGTTGAAGAGATTCTGGATACATATTGATTTGGTTTTTTCTATCAGTGCTAAAAATCTTATATAGAGATTCAATGGGATGCACATATTATACAAGAATACATGCACCCCCATTGGGTTTCCTCCACTCCTACAATGAATTCCACGAGGGTTGGCTATGGAAATGGTTTAAAAGGCATGTCAATACTCAGGTATTTTTACATTGACAGATACTGTAGACGACGTATGTACATTTGAACGCGTAACAACCAACACGGGGTAAAGGTAAAATATCCAATGGATTTCCTATACACTGAAACAATACCAACTGTTCTGAAGCTACAAAGACTAGGAGTGATGATGACTGAAATTTAAAAGCTTTTGTCAGCAAGTCAGTGAAAGCTGTTCGAGAGTTTTATGCATCCGATAATAATACGTGACGTGGAAACGGCTCTAGCTCACATTCATTTCATACTCCGTGCTGAATGGAGTTATGCCATGGTATTTACAGTATATAATAATAAATGTAATTACGGTAAAATGAATAAGCACCATTCCATCTTCTGACATTTCCTTCGAGATGAAAGGGACAATGATTTTAAGCCTCAGAGCATGAGATAATTCAGGAGATATTTCCATAAGGGAGAGATTCAACTTATAGTAGGAGAGAGAGAGAGAGAGAGAGAGAGAGAGAGAGAGAGAGAGAGAGAGAGGAATAAATGAAGGGAAAGATGACTGAGTTAAGCAAAAGTGAAATCCATGATTAGCTTGAGCAGACAAGAGGAACAGTTTTGTGCCTTAGAGTAATTTCTCGATGCTTTGACACGTACCGACTAGAAAACTTCTTGGGAGGCGTAACCCTAAGGGAGCCAATAACCTAACCCTTTTTCACATCCAAGGCTAACTCATGTAAGACCCGCTTCAGCCTAAGGTCTTCTTTTCAGTTACCTTAATTATATGACCTGCGCAAGCTATACCCTCCAAATTTCCCCACTAATACTCATATATAGGAAATAATAGTGCTCCTGGAAATTGTGTAACTTTTCCTTGGAAAGGGGGGTTCTCTCAGGGCGGAGCATCAACATTTCCTAATGTCTTCAACAAGAAGGACGTGAAGGAGCTCAATAATAAGTACCGGAGATTGAAGATACATTAAGCACGTCAAGAGCGATGGCAAAACCTGGGCAAAAAGTGCAAAAGGTACTAAATCCGAGAAAGAAAAATACTGTATTTTTTATGGAACCCAAAATTACTTAGAAATATTTTATTTCTACTATTTAAGTTTTAAAAAAGCAGTGTGCATCGTTATTTCTCGGACTTTTGAACCTTTGAAAAGGGATTGGCTTCAGACTCGACTCCATACCAAATGTTTTCACTCCCACATTGCAATTCCAGAATCAATACCTTTTGAATTTTCTTCCTACTTTCCCCCCATACAGTTCATTCCAATATTATTTAATACATGGCGTATCCAAGTATATATGTAACTAGCTATAAACCAAAGCAATTTAGATATTGAATCAGATGCCTATTTGAAAACCACACAAGATATAAACTCGGATGAAAATACATCAATTTTAAACCATTTATCTTGAAGGAACAGGAAGTGGCTTCTACCAGACGTTCCCTTCAATATATAACCCAAAAGCTGGAGTAACATACGTTTACTTATTCTTAGTATTTTTTCAGGGTAATAAAACACATGTTTTTTGTAGAAAAAAAAGTAAAAGAAAAAAAATCGCAATTACAGGAGAAAAGAAGGAGAGAAAAATCTGAACAGCCGTGTCTTTTCAAAGGAAGGAGGAAATTTTCATTTGATTCTTGTTTTGAGACCAGTGGCCTCCACAGAGAGTTTTTTCCCCTTTCCTTTATATATATATATAATTATATATACATATAATGTTATATACTATGACGGACAAAGTAAAGAGAAGAGAAAGTATAATTATAGGGGAAAAAAGGGGAAGAGAGCAAATGCATTTAACCCCTGGTTTTCCTGTTGTGAATTCTCATTACTAATCTTGCCGAGCTAGAATGTTAATCTAGACCACTCTTTATTATTACACAATTGTAGAGAAAATAGTAGAAGCGTGATGTATCCCCGTAAGATTTTTTTTAGGATCGTGAGCGGTTACATTTACGAGGTGAAAGAAGGATGAAAATTTTAAGCGTAAGCTTTTCCTATCTCCTCTAAAAAAGAATTCCTGGTGAAAGTTTCACCATCCAATTTAGTTCTGGTTGAGGTTTTTGAGGTAGAGAGAGAGAGAGAGAGAGAAATCCAGTAACAAAGTGACTATTATTGTTAAGGTAGAGCCTTGTAATAGTAGTAGCGGCTCCTTGGCTAAATTGCATATATATGAAGTTTTTTTTGTACATCTGAGAAAGATGTGATTATGTGAGGTATAGGAGAAATATATAAAAATTGCTACATGTAATTACATAGGATAGTGAGAAAAAGTAGCGTGGATTTGGATGGGGGCCGGGGGAGAGCAAGGATCATTAAGCCTTTTATGAGTGTCAAGTTGTGAGAAACATGGTTTTTTCCCAGCTAAATGTGAATTATAGTGGAAGTTGATTATTTACAAAGGAAATGTCCTTTTTCCTTTACATGCACCCTACATAACATTCTTGGATTTATTTCATCCCAAGTAATATTATCTACTAAGGAATATTACTATAGTAAAATGTCGAGCCTACTATGGACTCATGGTTTACAAAAGCGATGGTTTTGATTGTCAGGAGTAAATGTGGGACTGTACATTTAGCGGTTTTAGTAGGAGTAATCGTATTCAAGCACATTACAACACATTATTTGTCGTCTCTCTCCTCTGATGCTCTAGCCCCGACATTGATGAACATGGGAGGGAGCTTCAATGACACACGAGCCTCTCTTACATATATAAACTACGTCAGGATGGAAAACCGGATCTGTACTAAAATCCAACGCTCTACACCACCCATTCCTACAGTTGTGCTCACAAAAAAAGTGCCTAGGAATAAATGTATAGCTTTGACGGAGCAACGTATTTGCAAAATATATATATTTTCTCACTCCCTTGTCCCAATATAGTAAAGAGTAAGAGGTGAGAAAATACATACTCCAATAATATTCTACATAGTAGTAACTGAGCAATGGCAAATGGTTACTATAACTACAAAAGGTGGTCCTCTCAACTCCACACATTCTTATTCATCTCCATTATTGTGGGAAGTTAGAGAGGAGAGAAAAAAAAGAGAGGAAGAAAAGATGAGAAAAAATTCAATACAAAAGGTTAAGGTGTGCCAAAGTCATTCATACTCTGACTGAGAGAGCCGGAGAAGAACAGAAAACCAATATATATAGATTCTCACATGAACCACTAAACTTTTCTCACATTGTTCTCGGAAATAGCACGTACTATACGCTATAGGCTGGAAAATAGGAGGAATTTTTCTCCCCAACAAGAAAAAAAAACATTTTCTCCTCCAAAACTTTGATTACTCACAAAAACAATCTCAACTCTTTTCCTTTAATTTCCATACTACTTACTACTTTATAGGTGGGTGGGGGCGGGGGAGAATAAGATTGGAGCTAGAGAAAATTATATGGTAAATTCTCTTAGATTTGAGACTTACAATCAGTGTGATATAGGAAGGATTAAAGGGAGAGGTAATAATGTCATAAAAAATACCTTCATAATTCATTCCATCTCTACTACCACTGCCCAGTTCCATTTCAATCTACGGAAAGAACGAAAAAGTCAGGGAGGTTCGTAGTAGAGGAGACGAACGAGATGAGAGCACAGGAAGGCATCGAGGTCAACTGATCACAGAATCCTAGCAGACACACACACACATATGTATATATAATCTATATGTATATGTACACAGAGAGCACTGACACTTGAAGATGATGGAAAGATTTGGAGAAAGTCCTATTCGTCGTTTTTTTCTATTACAGTTCATATGAAAGTTTTTTTTTATTTAAAAAAGAAACAATGTACGTAGATCAAAGGAGAAGGAGGTTTTCGGACGGCTTCCTCTTTTTAAAAAAAGTTTAAATTTTTTTTATGTTTAAAAAAACTCAATAGAAAATTTATTTTAAAAAATCTAATTTTTTTTAAATATTTTCCTTCAGCTGGATTTCTAACCCACCACCATTGCAAGTAGGAAGAGATAATAATGCTTTCTCTTTTTTTTAGTAACTTTCACTGGGAAAGGAAGTAAATGAAAGGAGGTTCTCTAAATTTTTCAAGATTGAATTATTACACATTTGATATTTGGTGTGAGAGAAATAACGATTAAATTTGATAATTTTAATATGCCTTTTTCTATTTATTTTCCAAGTGTATAGTAAAGGTCCAGTGGAAGGGAAAGTTTTTTTCAAATTTATTTTCACCACGGTAAATTTCGTTTAGTTTTTTTCCAAGATATAATAATTGTAGATGGGAAAGTCATTTTTTTCTATGTATCTCTCTCTCTCTCACTCTCTTTATTTTTTTGGGTGGTTCTATTTCCCCTTTCCTGTTTTTTCTTCTTCTTCTTCTATATACGAACCTTGAGGGGAAAGAAGTCTCGTGAGAGAAATAGTTGGCGTAAATATTTTTGATAGAAAAAAGTTTGGGTTTTGATTTTTTTTCTTCTTGTTTCAAAGACAAAATTGAACACGTCTCTCTGTTATGATTGAAGTTCCGTTGTGCTGAATAGGAAATTTACTTTGAGAAAGTTATAGAGTTTTGTGAAACGAGTCAAGTCTCTGAAACCCAAGTTCGAGTTTTTTTTATTCATCATACACTATGAACGTAGTGGGTTTTATTGACAAAACGAACGAGTCAAAAGGATAACTTGTTGAAATACACAAGTGAATTTTTAGCAAGAATTATTTATTTGAATGGATATTGTTCTTTATTTATTTTTTCTCTCTGATAAATTTTAATACATTTATCTGAATAAATCCTTATATTTTTTTTCTGGGGGAATTTTCAACACTTGAAATAGTAGCACCAGAGGAATTTGAAAAAACTGTGATTTGAATAAACGTTTTTTTTCTTACGACATAGACCAAGTCCACACTCAAAGAAAGTTCACACACATTTCGGAGCCAAGGGGGAAGTGAAGATTTGGGAATGATTTTCTAGCTTTAGTGGACTGAAAGAGAGTGGGACGTAGTCGAGTGAGCAGTCAGAATTCGACTGAGGAACGTGCGGAGGAAAACAAAGAAATTCATCGCCTCAACTGACACTCTCGTTTCTGCTATGTGTGTGTGTGTGTGTGTGTGTGTGTGTGTGAGTGTATGAGTGTATGTGTGTGTGTGTGCCTGGCCGTGAGTGAGAGAAGGAGAGATAGAGGAGAAGAAAGTTGCTGAAATTCTCGCACGGAACCTAAAAACAACCAGCCCATTCTGCTATTCAATTATTGACTGCATACGTTACATGTCCCGGCTGCCGGAGTTGTCCTGCCATAGCTCCTGTATAGTTTTAGCTCTGCTCCTCCGTGTCATGCGGAGCGTCCCCTACAGCTAATGCTCTCTCTTTCTCCTTGCTCACCATTTTCCCTCAAGTAGCCTTTCCCATTTCTTCTCTCTCTCTCTTTCTCTCTCTTTCTCTACCTTACACAGAGCAGCCCTACTTTCTCCCACTTTTTCTTCTCTTCTTCTTCTTCTTCTTTAAAAGTCCTAATCTTATTTTACCTACCCACGCCGACAAGAAAAACCAATCCAGGAAAATAAAATTCCAACTGACTTGATTTAAAAAGACATTGAGCTCAATTTTTGCGGAATCCCAATTTTCTCGGACTTTCTCTCCTTCCCATGAATAATTACTTGGAAAATATTGACATATTCAAAGGAATTATTATTGTCTATTATGCAATAACTTGATTGTCTCGCATGACTTTAGACATGAAGGAGCCAGTGAGGAGGAATTTAATGAGTTCGACTCCTTTATTTCCACCTCTCATTCCTACATTCACGTGTCTTTTCTTTCTCTCTGTGAACAGCCCATTTTATCCCCGGTCCTCTCTTTTTACACTGCCAATCGGCCCTATAGCCACCGTACTAAAAGGTCGTCCCGTGGTCACTATGAATAGTCATGGAGCCGGATGAGACTCTCTCAGAGGTACCTTCAAGAAGCTATGAACATAGTAGTAGCTCCACGGGTAAAAGCCACTATACTTTTCTCTCCTATGGTCACCCTCCTCCTCATCGATGACTATAATAGTCCTACTCCTCACAAACCATTCACTTTACATTGAATAAATAAAGGGAGCTAACATGGAGCTCTCACATCGATGCGATGGAAGAATCATGTGCGCTCCTATCGCCACCACAACTGTCATTAGTGACTCTCCCTATGTATGTACATACATACTTTTTGGGCACGTAGACGCCACAACTACAATATTCATCACATGCATGTAATCAAAATCTATAAATGGACCCTCCATCCTACAATATACAGGCCAAGCAAGCAAGTACTAAAATACCTGTCCCATTTAATTACAAGCACAAGCAGAGAGTCTGGCCTAGTCTAACGGCTTCTTCTTGCTTAAAGCCAGAAAATGTTATTGTGCAAATCTGTTTGTTAGCGGGAGTAGAGAGAGAGAGAGAAAACTTTAAATTATATGTGTCATATACATAGACATATAGAGAGAAATATCCATAGGGATTATACATAGGAAGAGATAGTAGTATATATAGGTGAAGCTCCCAGAGAATAGGCCAAGCTTTTGAGACACATTACCCCTTTGGTAGTGTGTGTGTGTGTGTGTGGAGTAAGGGAAAAAGGGGTAGTGCTAGTTACGACATATGCGAACACATTGGGGCCGAGTAAGTGTACATAGTATTTTAGCTCTTCTACACACTAGCGCTGTACTTTTACTAGCATTAGGCCATGGATCAATAGTAGGATTTAAGGGCGTATTATGAAATGAAAACTTTTTGCTCGCTCGCCTTTCCCTCTACTACTTTCACCGCCTATATTATTATTGCATCGTTTATGACAACTACTTACATGGGTTCAGTAATGCGGAGGGGAAATGCTGTAAAAACTCATTCCAGGAAGCGTCATTTCGTCAGTGCTCGTCTCCATTCTCTCTCTCTCTCTCTCTCTTCTTCTCTTTCTTCTTCTTTTTTATTGAGGTGGTTGGTTCTTGTAAATATGAGCTACTACTACTACTACTATGTAAAGGTGATATGTAAGTATACAGGGGAAGAAATATATATATACTGTAGCCACAGACATTATTATTACATAGGGACATACAAACATAGGCAGAAAAATTATTGCTTATGTACACAAAAATATTTTTCCTTGTTTTTCCCTTCAAAGTACGGTATAGTTGTGGGAGTTTTGGGGGCTCTCCGCACACTACGAATACATTATGTACTCTTTGGGAAAATCAAGGGAAGGAAATGGGACGGGTGTGGACACACACATACACACACACGTGTGTGTCTGGTTTTGTGTATATGCTTTCACCTTATGTAATTAACTCCCGTCACTCACATTGTCTCTTAGTGGGTGTATAGAGGAGTAAAATTTTGAGTGGACTTTCTCTCCTGTACACACACACACACACATATGTACATAAATAGTGGCATGATAAAAGCAACAAACTTGTACCACTCCAAAGTAGTAAATCAAGTGTTGATTTAGAACCTCCCAATGACAAATTTCTCTCCCTGATCAGAGAGCCACTTATTATTAGAGAGCTCAGTGGAATGTGAAGTGCTCAGGTGAAGGAGGAGGAGGAGAGGGTGAGCTGTAAAACTGTGGTGGAAAAACTCGAGACAATGAGTCCTTTGCTAATCGAGAGAGAGCTACAAGGCGTCCACCATTGACACATCTACACAACACGAATTTTTACTTGGCTACTGAGAGAGAGAGAGAGAGAGAGAGAGAGAAGACGACAAAATGGTCTAGAGCTATCAATCAAGTGTACACTCTGAGAGTGAGGAGGAGGTTTTTCCTATCCCTCCTATAGTCACCACAAGTCTAGTATTTTTCTTTGACAATGTATTTTTTTCGCACAGATTAAAACCTAGAGACGACATTCAGGGACGGGGATAATAAGCCCTAATGCGAATTCCTCGTCAGTAGATCCCTCCCATGTCCATCAGACTCTCCCTCCCTGCCTAAAGAAGCGTCAATTTTCATTAGAATCTCCCCATTTTTTCTCCTTTCCCGTGTGTAACCACTTTACTATATACATATATATAGCTAGCCTTGGTATTGTATGTACATATCCATAGATCCAAAGGATTTCTCACTTAGTCTCACTCAGAAAAAGAGAATTTTTCTTTACTCCTCTCTCAATGTATAAATGAAAAATTTCGGGAGATATAGAGAAGTTCTAAGGAGATGGAGGAGATAGGGAGTTGATAATGCTTTTCCTAGGACTTTCACAAGATAAATATTGGAGGAATAAAGTCCATTAAGAGAAAGGCAAGTTGAAGGGGGTTATGCCCCGTGTCTATTATTCCCCATAACACGTGAATGTGGAGCCTAGAGGTAATACTTGTGATAAGGTAAATACCTCGTGGTGAACAAAACTTCTGCGTAAACATTTTCTCTCTCTCTCTCTCGCTCTCTCCTTTTCCCTTCCCAGCTTTTTCTCCACATTACCTGCCAATTTCCCAGTCATTGATATCTGTCTCATCTACCTTTAACTCCATGAAATTATGTCAAATTATCTGTGTGCATATGTGATGGGTAGCATAACGGCCGTCATTTTCGGATAAAAATACCACTAAAAGCTCCAGACTTGCATTCAATAGAATGTATGTATAATACTAGTATTTTTTCCATTTCTCATGTCCTTGTATAATAGCATTTTCAAATCCAACAATGAAATAATTTCCAACACCTTTTTTATCCACCTGGAATCTACTCTACTCTTGTCATTAAATGACATGCGAACTTTCAATGCTGGTCGATACAGTAAGGATGCTCAAATAATTTGAGGTCAGTTTTTGAACGAGTTTTTCTAAAATTTGGAAGGAATAATTACACGTAATAAAAAATTTGTTTTCTTCTCATGTTTTTACTCAGGCACCTCAACTAACTCCCAACAGCCTCCGAATAAAGATATCAAGTGCAAGGATGTTGACCCCTGACCTTAAAACAATTTCCGCATTTCTGCAGGTATTTTCTCTCAATACAGTTGCGCGGACTCCAGATTAACTATTTTTGAGAAAAAAATGACAAAAAAGGGTGCTAAAAATCTCACCGTAATTATTAGCACGTACGTTCTAGTATTCTGTAGTGACTTTTTGTAACAGTAAACAATGTATAGAAATTATTATAAGCTTTAGCCTTCTTGTTAAGTACATTTATATTGTAAATGTCCTTCCTTTGATAATAATTCCCTAGAATTCTGTTATGATTTTCTTTCCCAGGTGAAAACGCCTTTATTCATTGGAGTTCAAAGCCACTAATTACTTATAACATGCTGGGATTCCATACATTTAATTTTTAATTTTTTAATTAGTCTTTCTTGAGAGACGTGAAATTTTCTAAAGGAGAGAAACTTCCTACATTTTATTATTTTACCTTGAAAAATGTTACACATAAACTGTGAGTTTTGTGGAAGTTGTAGTCAATGGTAGGGAGTGAAAGAGTATAGAATAAACGGTTATTATATACCTTCTATTTTCATTTTGGCTCATTATATGAAATTATTTTAAGCTTCAGCCTGGAGTCTTTCCTAGGTTTTGAGACTACAAAGCAATGTGTGGATAGACAGTATGAGTAATGTCTCCATATAATAATTCCATTATTTTCCAATTATTTAATCATCCACGGTGGGCTTATAGCCACATAGCATATAGTTGAACTATAGGAAAAGAACCAGCTGAGGAAATACATTGACTTATAAATATCCCACCAATTACCTGTAGTAGATTAGAAAGCAATAATATATTCAAGTGCACATAAAATATCTATAAGAGGCAATTCACATACCTGTAAAATAATAAAGAATCTACCATTTTTCCCCCTTACTAGAATATTAATCATGCTGAAGCAATGTGTCCCCATGATTTCCGCAAACTATAGCTATAGATATATTCTATCCATTTATGAAGAGAGAGAGAGAGAGAGAGACAGGCCCCAAGTAATCACTTGGAGTAATTTTCACTCCAAAAGTTTTATAACATTAAGTCAATATAATAAGAGCGTGCCATTCCAAACTGCCCTTGGTTTTGGGTTGGAAGGAGAGTGAAAGCAAGTGAAAGTTAAAGGAGTCAAGAGAGAAAGAAAATCACATTATGGTTGAGTCGGGAGAGAGGGAAAGGAAAGGATGGTGAAAAGTGTTAAAAGGGACGAGAAGTATAGGAACATTGTAGGTGTGAACATAAAGTAATTATCATTCTTCACTTGAAGGAGGAGGAGATAGGAGAAGACACATAAAGTGAAAATATTCTATTTAATGTCCTCCTACAGTTTTCTTTTTCTTATTTCTCGTGACTAAAATAGACCAAAGATAGGAATCATATGATCACGTACAGAGTTGTTGTTGGTTTAAATGTTGAAGAAAACATTTATCATTTTATAAGGTCCTTTACGTGCTGGAATATCAAAAAGAGAAAGTACAATAGGGAGAGAAAGTCCCGAACAAGGTTTATCGAATGAAGATAAGCACGTAGAGGCAAGTGAATAATCTACGTGTATCTTGTAGTATTCGCTCTCCTCTCCCTCTCTCCACTCTAACTCTCGCAAAGTTGTTTATACAAAAATAAATTTGTAATATGTAAAAAAAAATACATCTATAAAGGAAACAAATATTCCTTCCATGTCTAAGTAAGTATTGGTGGAAACCATCATATAGGATATATTTTTTTTTGTAGAGAAAAAAAATACATCCAAAGAGAAAGTATGAAAAGTGAGAGGAGAGAGAGAGAGAGAAAGCGAGAGAAAATCTTAAAAGTTATTTAGAGCTTGCGGCTACTAGCAAATATCAAAACTCACAAGTTGAGTTGCGTGTGTTTGAATGCCTCTTTACATTTGTCTATTTGCATAAGAATTGTAGGTTGTTGTCGACAACGGTGAAGGAGATAGAGGGTTATGTAGTTAAATCGATTCTAGTTACATTCAATAACATCATATATACGTATATACATGTTAATACTTGTGGATATATACATTTCGTATAAGATAGCCTATAGGAGCTTAGAATATGAAAGTATCTCTCGTGAAAGGTTCCTCAAGCGAGACAAATATTTCAAGGGAAATACTACTCGGCCGATTTCTGTCCCCGCTTTCTCTCTCTCTCCCCCTCTATCTCTCTCATTGGACTTCACACATATGCAGTCACTAACTCATAAGTGCTCTCAATTCTCTCTTACTTTCTCCTTTGCTCCTGCTATGTGATATTTTGATTAGAACGACACTACTCCCTGACTGACTGACTGAGTGAGAGGAGAGCCATGGGAATTTATCTATATAGTTAGAAGGAGGACATACTTGGAAATAATCATGTACTTTCTCTCCTTTCTCCAGACTTTCTCCCCTCTCACCCTCACCTTTCACATACATCTATATACACTTACATTAGTTTCTACATGTACCAGCGATAATGTAGTACTTGACAAACAAGGCTCTCTCCACCACTTTCGTTTCACTATAATTATGGCTATATTTTCTTTCTAATAGGAGAGGGCTCAATTACTAGAACATATTCTTCCTAGTGTTCCAATGATGATGATTTATATATTTATGCAATGCATTTTTATGAGTAGGTACAGGAATGACAAGAATCTGATAATTGCTCAGGATGAGGAAAATTACCTGGCTGAGGGAGAAATTCCAGGGAAAGTGCTAACGTAAAAAGAGACTTCTAGTTATAGTTTTGTCTGTATATTATTGTAACGTTCTGAATAGATTTCTAGGTTAATGATTACTACTATTTCATGTGTCTATTTTATGCATTAATCATTTTAGTGAGGAGTAACGATCCTAATAGACACTTGTTCTTCGAGGCTCAAACAAGTCATCCAACTTTGCCTCAACATGACAAGTCACTTTGGTTGGAAGTTTCTCGGGTATTATTTCTCAATCTATATTATATGATATGTAGGAGGATTTAGTATATCTCTTAATGTGTAATTAATGTACTATAATGTAAAAAGGGAATTTCCCTTATAATTATGATTATTTTGAGAGATATAGACCGTCTAGATTGTGAGTAGGAATATTGTCCAGTAGAGCTTAATGAGGGCGGATAATGTGTGAGAGAAGGAAAATGTAATTATTATTGACTTTTCCCAAGTAAAATCCTCTTGTTGGTAATATAAGAGAGAGAAGAAATGCATTGTGATTGGATTTTTACCCTTTAAATCCCTTATTTCCAACTGATTTTTACCTCCTTACACTGAAAATAGTTTCCTAGGTAGATAGAGCTACGTGTGAGAGAGTGAGAGTATAAGAGATTGATCCGGCTTTTTCACACGGACTTTCCCTTAAAATCTGAGATCATCACACGGAATTTTCCTTTTTTCTGTAACAACAACAACAACAACACAAGAGAGAGAGAGCTTTTATAGAGAGAAGTGTAGAGTCTATCCATAAGTAAATCCTATTTATAACTTCATCTATTGGCCTATACATACATTCCTTTGAAAATCTTAAGTCCCTTCCTTTCAACCAAGGTTTCTTTCTTCCCTGCCCCTAAACATATGTATATCTGAAGGGCAGTGTGAAAACATGTATTTAAGGAGAAAGAAAAAAAATAACTTTTAAATATTCGATTCCACATTTTTTCTTGCTCTCGGAGCTAGCTCTATGTAGCTTCCAACCAGGAACAAAAGGATAGTAAAAAAAATAAACAGAAGACAGGACGTATGTTATTTTGGAAGTAAAATTGAAAACTAGATGTATGAGGAAGAAAAATGCGAATCTTCCTCCCTGCACTGTAGCAATTCAATGTTCAAGTAATAGTAGAAGGGTTGTAATGCAACTTGCCAATCACTCAGCCTGACAGATGGTCTTAAAGGGAAATTGCATAAGACGGAAAGGGAAAAAAATAAAACAAAGTGTAAATGTGCAAAAATGTTTTTTTCCCTTCTCTTCCCTCCTACAGAGAAATTTCAACGAAGCAATTTCCATGTTTTCAAATGCAGATTTCCTAACATTTTATTCTAGAAATTTCCCTTGTTTTTTTTTCTCTCTCTCCACAAAACGAACATTCCACCGTGGATTCAATATCCATTGATTATATATAAAATAGTGAAGTTCCATGTGAAAAACTCCAATACATGTTCCCATCTGTTTGCATTTTATTATGTACAATTTTTTTTAGTAATTATCATGTCTAATAATTAGAAAAATGAGTACTGCTGCTTACTCATGAAAGAAATAATTAGGAGAGAAATATTTTTTGAGAGTACAGAGAAATAAAAGTTAGGGAGAGAAAGTAAAGTGAAAGCATTGGATGAAAAAGGGATGTTTGATCTTTGGATATTTCTCATTTGGTTATAAATTGAAACTATAAATAGACTTTTACTAGAAGAATATTTTAAACTGGAGAGAATGAGTTCAATGAGATACGGTGAAAGCACTCTTCCATATTAATGGTAAAAAAGTCCCTATAATAATTATTCCTATTCCAGCAAAACATGGATGAGTCAAAGGTTTGAGCTTTAAAAGGTCTATCTAAATACAAAGAGAAAACTGGAAAATAAGAGGAAAATATTTTTTATTTTTGAACATTGATTAAGACTTAACAGAGCTAAACTTAAGAGAGGCTCCTTAGTATTTCCATGTAGAGTTTTTTTTTAGTAAAGTGTTTTTACTTTGATAAAAAAAAATTCAAGAAAAATGGTAAAGGTGGAAGAGTTTAAATTGAGGTAGAGAATGTAACCCTGTAAATCCTACGGGCTATGTCAACACACACAGGAAAGTAGTATCTATGAGGTTGGGAAGGGAAAGGTTGAAAAACTCTTGGGAGACATCATCAAATCTTGAGTTTATTTTGCTCTGACAAGCCATTCCAATGGGAGTGCTCATTTGATTGTGCTTTTACATGTCTCTCTCTCCACTCCCACCCATCAATGTATAAGTTCAACACCTTCCCCGCAACTCTTGAGAGAGAGAGAGGGGAGAAAAAGAGGATAAAAAAGAGCAACAATCCTGGGAAGAAAAAATATTGACATTTAAGAGTTAAGCCGAGTCAAGACTAAATCATGCATGCTCCTACCATACTCTCTTGATTTTCGACGCATCATGGGAAAAGTACGGCTCAACTTTATATCTTCCCACCTTCTTAACAAACTTGGTGGGCCCTGGTAGTGTCAAAATTGATGCATGTAATCCTTTCCGTGACAATTGGAGCGCATACAGATCATTGGAGGTACATCAAGGTCTTTGAATTTCCCCTTTGCGACCATTACTTCAAAGACTTGTGATCCAGAGGAGCTAACCAATTATGTCTAACGACGATTTCCCTCCTTTTTTGGCTAACACCAATAAATTCTTACTCTTCCTCTTGCACTTTCTTTTCCTACTTTCTCCTTCCCTTATTCCTCTCTCTCTCTCTCTCTCCTCTCTCTCTCCAGAGTCAACTTTCTCTTGTGGTCCTTAAAAGTAAATAACTATTATTACTGTTCCTACAACTATACCCCACCATGCAATTACTTACTTGCTCTCCATAGCTTGCACTCTATATAGTAGCCCACTCTATTTATGTCTATAGTGCTATACACAAATGTACAAGAGGCCCTTTTATAGTTTTTGAACACATCTCTATTTTCTTTTAAACTTTACATCAACATCTTTTCTCACATGAGTTATCAAAATTGTACTGTCCGTATATGCTGTAAATCGCATTACTATTCATTTGAATTTTCAAACATTTGCTCATTTTCACTTTGAATGGAAAATTCTTTATTACTTTCACTTTTCCTTTTTCTCAATGGTTTTGCACTTGGTTTGGCGGTAAGTTTTTTTTGTGAGTTATTTTATGGTTATTTTTTAAAAAAGTTTTAGATAAACTCATAGCCGAGTTAAAATATTGGGATGCACTTATAAAAAAAATGTATTAATCCAAATATCTGTATACTAATGAAAATTGGAAGAATATATTTCAAGGATACGTATTTGGATGGAACTATTAATGTTTAACTTTTAAAAGGAATTAAGAACAGGGAAGTCTACAGCTATTAATTGTGAGAGACATGGCTGTAGGAAGGAAGATTGGAGGGGAGAAAGGCGTGGAAAAAGCTCCAGCTTGGCAACTTTCTCATTTATTTCCAGCCCAGTTCACGGAATACGAGATGAGGAAGCTGTCCCTCCAACTTACTATGACTAAGTGGTTATTCCCTAAACATGCTTCCAATGAAACTCATGCACGTTTTCATTCACTAAGATGGTCGTGTGGGGTAACCATTCTAAATAAATTTAACAAGTCTATAAGGAGGGGCATTTGCATTGATTGCTTTTGTGGACTCCATCTACCTGGAGAAAGTATTCCCGTGTAAGTTCCAAGCTAAGTTTTTTAAAAGTTGAGGTAGGAAAATATTTTTTGTCCATTATTTAAGTGCATAAAAAAATAAATTCTTACTTTTATTGGTTACTTGTCCAAATCATATTAATTTTTCAAAGTAAGACTCGGGGAAATTTTAGGAATTGATGACATTAGAAGAGTGGGAACCGTTGACGGAAGTGACATGCTTACATTTAGCTTGTATGTTCTCATTGCACTTTGCTATTTTACATTGACTCATGTACCTCTGACTCAATAACCAAATGCGTAGGAGGAGGATGTTTTTCATCCGCTCTAGAAATTAATAGAGAAATTAAATAAAAATAATTTCCGGTGAAACTATTTTTGACTTCCATTTGGACTTTGGAGAAAATTTATAAATTGGCACAGTATGAGTTTAACCATGGCAGGGAGCTAAAAAGCTTTGAAAAATTTCTCATCATTTTGTCATCACAGTTGATACACTAAAAATCAGTTTTATTATTATTCTATATGCAACGCCATAAAATTATGGTTATGCATCCCAAAATACTTTAGGATTCTGACGTTTGTGGAGTGAGTGAAATTCCATTGGAGTGAAAATAATGACAAGGATTTTTGTCTCAAAATCTGTCATGAGCAATTGAACATCTTTAGTATCTTTATATAGTGAGATTTTTACTGGAGATCCCTCCCTACACGAACGTTAGCTTTAAGTCTATTTTTGTGGATATGGTCAGTTTCATCTTTTATGATGAGATGCAATTACCTGGATAATAGCAATCACTCTGATTGAGTACTTTGGGGTGGACTGAGTGAGTGTAAATTACCACTTAAGTCATGTGGGATGAACGGTGGGGGCCTCTCCAAGGAAGATATTTCTTTTTCCACTTTCACTCTCTCCCCCAGCATCAAAATAGCTTGGAGTTGGTTGATTTTTCTATGTCACGCTGGGAGACAATTTAGACTTGATGACAGCCATAAAGAATTAGGGCAACATTCAATGGGAAATCAAAGAGAACTTATGGCTCTTATTATATGCTTGGATTTAATCCTCAGGGCAAGCAATGCTTAGGGACATAAAATCCTCCAAATGGGTCTATCTCAACTTGCTGGGAAAAAAGCTAAATGTGCTTTTATCAACAACCCTTTTGGCCTTACATTACCATTACATTCGGCTATATATGTATTTCTCTAGTAAAATGTGAATTACAAGTGAAAACTAACCTTAAAATTGGAATAATAAATTTTATTAAACTTTCAATAAAAATAACATGAAAAATTCTCCCGTTCGTTAAAATTTATCTTTTTTATATGACTATTTATCAATTTGCTCTAGCTCGATGGCCAGGAATAATAATTATGGTGACATCCCAGATGCAGTAAGGCTTTACAGTTAAAGCAAATGGCGCCATGTTGTATTTAACAAAAGTGAGGAACCTCTCATGAACGATGAAGGTAAACAAAGTGAAAGCAATTTTTGAGTGGAAGTTCCTCCAGTGCTACTACGCTTCTACGTGCACATTTCATACCTCTATATAACTATAGAAAATTACTAAGCGGTACTCTCCACTAAATACAACACTGTTCTACTTTTTGAGGGGGAAATTGTGTCTCGTACCTGGGAGAAAGTAGTAAGGAAAACGTACTAAAGAATTTATTACAATGTAAAAAGATCCCAGCGATTGCTTTTCTATAGCTTCTATAAGGAGGCTACTCATAAATTAAGCACTGCAGGTCTATATATAATTATATATCGCACTTGATGACAAATGACACAAAATGACTATAAGGCCTATGTATAAAGTATGCGTGGACTAAAAAGGCTATGATTATTAGCGGCTATTATAATAATAATAATTATAATATAATATTTTAGCCTCAAGCATACGTCTTCTCCACCCGTATCAAAAATAATACACGAGCATGACAACGCACTAATAATCCAATGCAATCGATATAGCAATTGATAAAAATAAACTTACCTTCGCGTTTCTGGTGAGTACCACGTGTCCTAGATCATTCTGAACCCCAAATGGGTACACGACTTCGTTCTTAGTAGGAACAGCATTTGACTCTGAAGTTGGTTTTGGGGCTCGCGGAGCTCCTGGCTTCATTCTGTGAGAGAAAAAAAAGAAGAAAAATTTTTACCTTCAAAAAACTTTCTCCGTAGTAGTAGGTGAAAGCAAGAGAAAGAAGAAGAGAAAAAAAGTTGGTTAAAATTTTGGAAATAATTCTCACTCCTTGCAAATTTTACCTTATCTCCGTACACACATCTCACTGTATAACTTTAGTGGGAGAAGAAAGTTTAGGGCATTTTGTTTAAGTTGGGTTTAAGTAGGGAGAAAGTTTATCAAAGGATAACTCATCCACACTATTAACATGGATTTTTCCCTTATGAAATTATGTATGTGGTGGGCGGAAGTACATGTAGTAGCTCCCTATAAATACATCCCTAGGATGAGCCAGCTTTCATTTTTGGGATGATCAATTGAATTTGCATGGGCTGGGGGAATAGGATGAGGAGAGAGAAAAGGTTGTTGGGTGTGGAAATATATAAGTATATAGGAAAAGCTTTGGAACTGATGAATTTTGTTATGGAAACAGTGGGGAAATGTGGGTGTGTATGTGCTCTTTGAGAGAGAGAGAGAGAGGAACTTTCACCGGAAGGGATTCATAGAGGAGAGTCAGAATCAGAGTACATTGGCTTTGGTTAAATGCATAGGCATGGCAAAGTTTAAAAACTTCATTTACTCATAACAAGATAATTGCGTTTTCTCTCTGTTGTTGGAAAGTTTAGATTTCTCCCAACTAATACTACCACTTCTCCTCCAACTACCACATACTCCACCAAGTTGGCTAAACTTTAGTGGCTAATTTATACCCCCTGTACTTTTTCCATACTCTCCTACAATCTCCTCTACCTCTCTCCCTCCATATAGTCCTTTGTTGTTCCTAGCCTATGCCTGACTGAGTACAAACTATTTCTCAGCGTCAATGTCCAACCATTCATCCGCTAAAAACAAAAGTTTTTTTTACTACACATTTTAGCTTCACTTCTCATTTTGAGTTAAAATTCAATAGATATTAGCTCGTTGTAGAAGATAAGCAGAGGATTTATAAAAGGAGTATAGTTTTCACATATATTTATTTCTATACTAATCCTCCCTCAGATACATTGTAGGATGAACCCAGCTTTTCTCACATCCTGTCTGTCACATTCTGACTTTTCACATGAATCCTTAAAAGTTCCAATCAGAAAGAGCAGTCCTGAAAAGGAGCTACAGTCATGGCGGAAATTGTCAACGTATTTAGATCTAAAATTATTTACATTGTGGTAGTTCAACCCTAAGGTAGAAGGCTTACAGTTACTATAAAACATTTACAGAGCACATGAAAAATGAAAAAAACATTTTCATTTTGGATTTGAAATGACAGACAATTGAAATTTATATTTCAACTTGGAACATACTTAAGACTGGAACGTATGTACTCGGCTCGTATTGTAAGGAAGATGGATTGTATTTTTAATGTTAACACTATTTATTCATGGAATAATAAGGAAGAAAATTATTAAGGGAAGGCTTTTTTTTGAATGGCACAGCTGGGATGAGAAATATCTTAAATGTATGAATGTGGATGAGTGCTTTCTCCATAGCATAGGAAGAAAGGAGTAGTAGTAGTCCATAGAAAAAAGTAGTGAGAGACAGAGTGAGATTATACATAGGGAAAAGGAAGGGAAGGAAAAAAGGAGATGAGAGCTGACGGAGTCTCATATGCAGATTTCCTCTGTCACCTTGAACATATATAATGAAATAGGGTGAGAGAGAGAGAGAGAGACAGAGAAAGAAGAGAAAGAAGTATTGCATGGAGAAAATATCATATGTCCCAAGTTTAAAGAATATTATTTAAAGAGGACAGGCTAAAAGTTATAAAGGAGCTCGTATACAGAGTACTGTAGGAGAAAAGGATTGAGCCATGGTTTTGTTCCAAATAGGGACTTTCTCCCTGGAGAGATTCTAATAATTCTTGTATGTCCTCTCTAAATAGACGTATGTATAGATAAAAGGTGGATGTAAAAATAAGAGTTGGGGGTCCATGAGGCTCCCATGAAATATAGAATATGTATGTACATTTGAGAACTGTCGTATTTTCATGACTGGAGCTACACCTACAGCTGAATTTTAACACCACCTTAAACTGTCTCCTAACTGCCCCTCTGCATATAAATTGGACATAAAAAGTGTAAACAGTTATGGTGGGTAAATAAAATTGAATAACCCCATGTATATGGAGAGGGACCCTACATATACCACACGACGTGACATAAATACTCAAATCGATCCTTCATATATATATATATATACATGTGCATATATAAAAACTTGGAGATTGTATCTCTCTCTCTCTAGTCTACAATAGGGTCTCCTATGGAAAACACAACATACGGACAAAGTGCTCTGGAAGTGCCACCGGTAACACAAAGTGATTGCGTGCTCCCAGACCAACCCATAGGTTTCCTCAATAATATGAAAAAATTACTAGCCCAGCCAAAGGAACAACTTGCTCCTCCACCCTTTTACACAAAAACTCAAATTGTACAGGCCTCGTATTTAGTATAGTAGGTACAAAGAACAACCCAAGAGACAATCGAATATTCTTCAAAAACTTTCTCTCCGACTTTCCTTACCTCCAAAAAAAAAACCAATATTCCTTGGAAAATTTCCTTGAACAATGGAAGGTGGTCCTATAGGAAGGTGGAAAATCCAAGGTAAAGGAACATTTCCAAGGAACATGTAGGGGTAGAAAAAAGTTCAATGTAAGCATAACTTTCTCCAAAAAACATGACTATTTAATGATTTTTTTTTACTTTCTCTCCTTTACCTGGGCTAACCTATTGGAGAATTTCCCCTGAATCGTATACAGAGAGAAAGTTGTTTTTTCAACCTTAGCAAATTTGGATGCAATTGGGAGGAGACAATAGATTCCGGAGAATATGACTCGTGGGAATGGATTCAGTTCCATCATATTTAAGGGATATGGTCCCGGTAATCGGTATATGGCTTTTCTCATGGAAACCTCCTCCCTCTACCATTAATGAATCACTTGTATGAAAAGTAGTCCCAGAAGTGGCATTTATTGCATTAACCATCAGTCTACATGTCACTTTTAATTGTGTTAGATGTAGTTGTAAAGGAAATTATAATTATAATAATTAGTGGAGTGTGTACATTTTAGGAAGTGGGAGAGAGCATGGAGGTATGTAAATGAAAGCAAGGTAAATGAGACCAGGTATCATAAAGAATTTACCTGACTTTCCCTTACTATAAAATTTATTTACATTACCATTCCCATTTCCCACTCTCACTATTTACGTATACTTCCAACTCTGTGCAATCATTAGGGTGAAAATATTTACAACAACGTCAAATATCCCAGTAATTCTACAAATTTTCTACGCAACCTGAACATATATGTTACCTGCCTTTTTAAAAAATCATACTTTATTATTAGATGTACCCATTTTCATTTACCAATTTGCCCATCGCAATCACCAAAAATATAGTAACGGACTCTTTGCGTACAAATCATTAAAATCCAAATAGCCTTGAACTCGTAAGTTAACTTCTTCCAATAATAATCTTCTCATTCCTAAATGATTATTCAATTTTGTTCAATTATATTTTGGAATTTTTTTTTACTGGGATTCTTTTTTTTTTTGTAAATACCAAAAACATTTTCGCTATACATACAAAGAGAGAAGATGTGTAAGCCCAAAAATGAACGTCACTTTGCCAGGAGAAAGTGAAGGGAAAGCACTAATGCATTAGTTAGGATGATACTTGTAGAAAACGTACGGTAGAGTAAGAAATGATTGATACTCCTCTACAGCACCGTACCATTCCATACCTTTCTTACTTACATGTTTTAGAAGCAAATACACGAGAGTTGTTTTATTTTGTTCATTTGCTACTCTCTCACATTTCTCCTTTCTCTCTCCCTCTCTCTCTCTCTCTCTTTTGTCTCCTCTTTACACAAGTTGTCAACGGGAAATAAACGTTTTTTTCCCTCCAGCAACATACCCCGTCTTACATCTAAAACTACTTCCGAACCAGATATTCCCAGACGACGTGGAAGAAAAAGGAGATGACGCGAGACTAAACTTTCCCTGGACTCAAACAGTGTACCAACCAGGTCCGGGTATAACCTTCTCAACTTCCAAATCTATCCATTGAGTTATTAAAATAAGAATTTTGATAACATCAACGTCATTTTTATTCCTTCCCCATAATAATATATGGACCAATAATTTTCCGACAGCCTCATTCAGCCCGACTTTTTCTCCAAAAGTTACTAATTATAATATGTATTTCTGGAGAAGAAAGTAAAGAAAATCCAAATGTGAAAGCAATAATATCAAAAGAAAATATTTTCGAATCCAGCAAAAGAAACTTTCTCCAACAATTTTTTACGCTTGAAAAGACACTTGATGGAAAATTGAAGCTAACACATGTGTACTATGGGCCAGGCAGCTGTACACCTAAGGTTAAAAGCAACTGATCATTCCATTCGTATTTATTTAATCTGTCGATACATTATATTGTAGATACATATTCTAGACATATGTACCTACAATATAAGTTAAAGTATGAAAAAAAAGTTGGACAAAGAAATATTTTGGAACGACACACAAGGCCTAGGAGAGAGTAACGGAAGGTGAAGGGAAACTTTTGGCCAGCATGTTTCTTCCTTATAAGTAAATATATAAGCTGACAACGTATTATTTCCCATTGAGTTTCCCATTTCATTAATTTGGTGTGACTATTACGCACCGCTCCCTTCGCCTCCTTACGTGCCGGCATATCTTACGCTGAATTTGTCTTCATAAAAAAGTTTAGTGTAGGAGAGAGGAAGGAGGAAACTAGAGAATGGAAAGTAGAATCCTTGAAGATTTCATAAAGTCTTGTCAATCATAGCAGACTATACACTATAGACTTTCACTCTCCAATGGATATACACGTATCTGTGGAAGGAAGTTGAGGTATGGTTAATTTGCATCGTCAGCAGTTTAATGAGTCACTGGCCATATATTATCATTTAGCTGTCACTTTGGAATTAACTATATGTATATGCATGGGTAGGGGATAGTAGGGAGAGAAAGCTACGGTACAATAATACTAAAAAGAATAGGAGACTATAGACTAACAATGCTATTACTCTTGTAGCTCAAGATATTAGAAAGGAACAAGTTTGATTTCCACAATCTCCACCACCATATGTACATACATAGATATATGTACATGTATGTATAATAACTTATAGTGTAGTAGCTTTGAAAAAGTCATTGAAAAAAAATTTTGGAGCGCAGATGTTCCGAGATTTCACAATTCATGCTGTAGTTCGTCAGTTGGCTCCAGACTTTCTCCTTACTTTCACTATATCATCATATGTCTTTTGTCGAGAAATATGTCTGGTAAATTCTCAATGAAAAATTGGTGGCTCAAATGTTTCCTACATTTATAGGAGTAGAGATGGAGAGAGAGAGAGAGAGAAAGAGATGGAGGCGTATTCTTTTATAAATTTATTATTATGCATACATTTTTGATGTTCCTTGAGATAAGGAAAGGATTGTTAGGGAAAAGGTGGTAATGAAAAATAGAGATAATTTGCAGGAGCTTTAAGCCTGTAAGTTTTAAGCTGGGCAGAGAAGAAGGAAATGATAAAGTGAAAGCATTACAGGGGAGATTCCTCTTTATACGTTGTATGAGCTGAGTCTGAGTGTGTGTATGTGTGGGAATTTTCAAGGAGAGATGTTTCTTTGTCTTTGAGATTAATCGAGCTTGATGAAGAGGATTTGTGTGTGTTTGTGTGTGTGGATGTGTGTGAAAGTGAAGCTGGAAAGTGGAAGGAAGAATCTTCCTTTTGGTGAAATTCTGGGGGATTTTGTATACTGGGGAAGTTATGGTAAAATGATAGAATTAACAAAGCGTTACGATTAAAGAGCGCTAGGAAGAGTTTGGAGGAGGTTGTTTATAGAAAGCCTTTTTTTCCCTCCTCAATCCAACCAATGAGCATTTGGAAGTTGGATTTTTAGAAGTCCCCGCACCATTACGAAAGACTTTCACTGGAGAAAGTAGGGTAAGTCAAGGATGGGTTTAAGGGACAATTAAAGAGAGACGTGATTTGAAATTTTAAAATTGTTTTGGGTGAGAGCCTATTATACTTTCACTTGAATTTCTCCTCCTTTAAACTTGCTAATTAATTAAAAATTTTGTTAAATATATGATGGAATAAAATTGTTCGAGTCAATAGTTTCAGCTTTTCACAGCTTCAGGTTAGAGGGGGAATGTACGAGTGTGAAGGGACTCAAGAAGGTTTCTTATAAGGTTTTTTCCTCTCTCAAAAAGCCAATTTCAAAGATTCGTAGAGACGGAAGATAGAACAAGTTTTATTGATTGAGAGTTTAATTAGCTGTAAACTTAATTTTACGATTCTAGGCCTTTAAAAGCTATCAGCTATGGTGGGTTTCTTGATAGCTCCTCTCCTCCAAATATATATATATGTATACATGCACATAGTCATAATCCTGTCTATTAGGATTTCCCTCGTACCTTTTCAGTTGGAACGTAGGACAAATTCACTTAGCATAATGAATTACGAGGAGTAGGTTTCTTAATTTAGTTTTTATTGCTACCGCTCAGCTGATCATTTTACTGGCTCCGTTTATCCCTGGGCTGGGTAGATTCACCGTTAAATTTAAACTCGCTTATTACAACATTTATTATGCTCTTGCTCGACTAAAGGAATTTTTCAAATCGCTTTTCACCAGGGAAAAATCTGCTCTCCCTACATTCGGAAATACGGAGAAAATTGAATTTTGTTTTACAATGTGAAATAGGAGTCAAATATCTAGAAATTGTTAGATGTCGGTATGTAAATAGGGATAAATGCTTTCTCCTAATGCAATGCTTTTTAATAAAGAAATGAAAAAAAACTGTCCTGTTGAGATAGAAAAAATTAAGATTGATATCCTATCATGAGTTAGAGAAATTGGTGAAAGTTGATGTGAGTGGTGGGTGAGAGGGAGAGAGATTTTTGATTGAGAAACCTTTCCATTGATTTTCCAGAGTGTGAGAGTAGTGAGACAAGAGGAAAGGTAACCTATACAGATATGCATTAGGATGTAGAATACTCGTAGTAGAAGAACTAAGAGCATGGGATGATTCTTGGCTTCTTTCTCTCACTAGAAAAAGTGCTCCATTAGCTACTACAGGAAGAGTCCGTTGGATGAAGGGAAGAGGTTGGAATTTCCCAGTTGTTAGCAAACTTGTGCTTGAGTTATCAGGGAAGGTAAAATAAAAACTCGATTTACGAGTTATTCTTGGAGCTTGGAGAAAAAGAGTGGAGAGAGAGAGAGAGAGTTGAAGTCAGTGGGAAGGAAAGTTTGTGAAAGAGAAAGCTCTAGGTGAAAGCTCGAACCAATGGCAAAGGCTAAACGGAAGTATATAAGTGTGAAAAGACTTCTCGCTCAAGCTACTTCAACTTAGCCAAGAAGAGCAGTTAAGTTTTTTTTAAACTACGTGTGTGTATAAATGACTCTAAATATCTATAGATATTTATGTAACTATAAGAATGAATGAGGAAAGCATTACGCCTTTAACAACCATTTCTCAGACCTGAAGAAGTCAAGTAAATATAAGTTACCTTTTGGCCCTAATCCGTACTACTGCTCCTCGGATCTTTTTTTCTTCCAAAGAAATCCTCACACACAGAGTTCCGTAGAGTCATGTAGGGTTTTCCCTCATACCTCCCATTTTCTCTCACTCCCTTTTCTTTTTCTCTTTAGCCAGGAACAAATCCAGTTAAGAGTTCTCTATGATACATCATAGGGAGGGAAAGTTATAGTTTGTAGAGATACAATAACGCATCCTCCAAGGACCGCTTAGTATCTGCCTTAACTTCCAGATGCTACTTGCTATAAAAATTAACTTCCCCCCTTTGGTTCCTCTCCTTCAACTCACAAATCGTCCTTGGGGACTCATAAGAACCAACATTCACCCTCTAACTTTCTCTCTTTCTACTGACCAACAAACGACCCTCGAGCATAAAACAAGCAAGATTTAAATTCCCAATTAGAATTAAATTTATGCCAAAGTACTTGACTGCCAAACGTGGAGAGAGAGAGAGAGAGAGAGATAAAGTTTTTATGAAACAAAAAAATAATACTTCTTTCCCCAAACAACTGTAATTTTCTCTCCATCCCGTGCTTTCACCAACTTTCACCCGCTTTCTCCAAAAATTTTTTTTTCACCTCAAGAAATAAAAAACAGGAGCAAATTCCTGCACAATATAGCATTTCTTATTTAAATGCTCATTTTACATGGTTTTAGTAATCTTTGGAAGATTAAGAAAAGAAAGACAAAAAAGGCTCTCACGTCAAATCCAAGCGGGCTCTCAGGTAATAAATAGTAAAATTCTTGGTTAGTACCCTTCCACACTATAGAATTTTAGGCTTTCCTGTCAATCAAGCTTAAATCCTTAGTACTCATTCCTCCATTACTTTCTCTCATGCATTATTCAGGGATGAGTCATTGAGAAGATAGGAATGCCAAGTGGAGGACAAACATAATTTTCCCACCTCACTCTTCTCTCCCCTCTCATTCTCTCTCTCTCTCTCTCTCTCTCTCTCTCTCTCTCTCTCTTACTTTCTATCGCCATACATCCTCTCGTTGAAGAGAGAGGAGATATCATGGAGTGTACATACACTTTCTCTTCTTTTCCCCTTCTTTCTTCCCTTGAAGTTTGTTAACCTCAAAGGTCTAATGCTTTCACTTTCAGGTTATTGTTTCCAGAATAAAGCAATATTTAGATTGGTGTTTTCTCTTTTCACGTAGCTATTTATACATGGATATTTATTCCTCGCATTAAAATAAATTTCCTTGTAATTTCAAAGCAGGACTCATGTATAAGGAATGAGATTTAAGAATAATAATCACAATGAAATTCTAGGGACAAGATATATCCAAGTAAAATAACAAGGTTGAACATGATGCAATCATATGGAGAATAAATGAACAATCAACGTGTGTCAAATACACTTTTCCCAAATCCCTTTTGACTATGAAAAGTTTTGGCATGAGCGAGAGCTTGTAGCTATTATTGGTCTCTCTATTATTTTCCTTATAGATAGGGCTTTCAGTATAATGAAGAAAGTTAAATTACTTCAAGGGAAATGGCTTGTCAGGACTATACTCGTACTCAGGGTATGGACAGACTCTATTCATACTTGGATATATATTTATGTATCTTAATGTATATGTAAATTTGCATGGAAATCTGTATCTCTAGATATTTCCTGTACAAATTTCATATAGATGTAAAAGTCCAGGAGAGAAAAAGTTGAGGGTGATATGTGTAAAATGTGTGGAAATAAGGCCCGACGATTATCTCTTCTTTCACACTTGAGCTCTATTCTCATGCTAATTCTCTCTCTCTCTCTCTTTCAACTCACTTTCATTCATCCATGGGGAGCTTTCTTTTGATCTCTCAAACATGATCTCAAGGGTTGTGGCTGGTGATTTAATTCATGTTGTTCCCATGTCTCTGTGTATGTTTTGGCATAAATTAGAGAATAAATTTGTATGTGTAGAATGTCGGGGTAGAGACTGTAGTAGAGACTTGAAGTACATAACTATCATCTATTTCTATGTAGATTGGAGTCAAGGGAATTGTACTCACACGTTGAGGACGACCGGCCACATGGATGGAAAATACAATCCTCTCAACTTTTGAAAAATATTCAGTTTTCCTCTACAACACTCACTCAATTGTTTTTAAGTGATGGAAAGCTGGAGGAGGATTTCAATTGGGAATTTAAATACAGAGAGGAGAGAGAAAATGTAATATTACCAAGGGACTATATTGCATAGTGGCCATTGACACTCTGGCCTAGGTCCTCAGAACTTTTGGTACTTGTCATTTTGTCGAGTGTTAATTTCCATCTCGATTTTCTCCCTTAGCTAAAGTTGCAGAGAGAGAGAGAGAGAGAGGAGAAAATTAGAGGGCGGACGAAGGGATTCATCTTTTTCAACATAGCTACACAATACCATTATGAGAAAGGATGGAAATTTCTTTCCTAAGTGCAAATACACTGAGGGCGTTTTCTCTCCTGTCCTTAAGTTTCTATGCGGCACGTGAAGGGAAAAGTTATGTGAGTGGTGCTGTTATTTCGGGTTAGTGTCTTAGCTATAAATTACCATTTAATACATGGTGTGTGTATGTGTGTGTGTGTGTATATGTGTGAGTGAGGTTGTATGTGTGTTTGTGTGCGGTGTTAAGTTTTAAGCAAAGACTTTTGTTCCTATGACTATTTTCCTTCTCCATACTTCTCTTATATATGTATATATAAATCTCCATGCTTTATAATGTCCTTCAAAATTTGCCCACGCTACATATGTACTTGTGTAAAGTTGTGTGCTTGGGTCCAAAGCATAATTGAATTCTAGTCGAACATGGAAGGATGAAAATTCATTTTGGCGAGGAATGAGAGACTTCCTCGGCAATAATTTTCCGTCACATGCTCACACACAATGTGAAATTTTCACTGGAGTGTGTGTACAGTGTGTAGTTTCCCCGTCTTCACATCTACAATACCATTTCCCATCCTTAATGAACGACTCATCTGAAAATGAACGTGAATCCAAGATTTATCCCTACATTGAACAAGAATATACGTAGATTTTAACGCGTCAGTCAGAATACTATGCTTTTTTTTACTTTCTCTTTTCATCGATCCTCCCTCCTCCCCTTGGAGTTTTACTTTTTCTCATCATATATAGATAATATCTGAAGGATTATTTAGTTGATAAAAATACCAATAGATAATTTAGCTAGAGGCTTGACTTTTTCATACATTTTTTTTTGTTTCTACGGATGTGAATGGAAATATACAAGTCCTTCCTGTGTTTACATTTATTTCTAGAAATATGTATTTTGCACATAGATTTTTGTTGATTGGGCTATTTGTCCTGGTTTTCTATGAGTCCTTTATTGCCTACAGGCTTGGAGAGAGAGAGAGATTTTTCCTTGACGTGAATCCGGATCGATTCCTTTACCCCTACCACTTGCTCGCCTAAGGATTTCCATTCACTTGACAAATCACTCTGATGACATGTTTGCTCACTAATGAATTTACTCAAACTGCACCAGTATATTGCTTAGCTGACACTAATTGCTCTTGTGTGTATAATTCCATTTGCTCCTGTACTATACAGTATACAGCACTCGAGCATTCTCTAGTGTAATCTTCAAGTGCTCCTTCAATGCCTCATCCCTTGTAACAACCAAGGTGAGTTGATTGGGTATGAGGTATGGCAGGGGAGGAAAAATTTCAAATGTGACAAAATCAGAAATTAGTGAAAGTCTCAAGAATTAACTTTACTTAAGTGAAAGAGAAAGTTATTTAACTTTCTCCGAAATTTTGCTTTTTAAACATATTTATTTTACTTTCTCTGGATAGCTTTTCAAGGGTCTGGCCACATGGTAAAATATAGGGTGAAAGCATGGGAGAAAGTTGAGTAATTTTTTACAAATGGAATGAAAGGGGTGACAAGGATTTTTAAAGCAGTAAATTGTTATAAATTGTGTGCAATCAGAGGAGTCTTGGATCATTATTTTTTTAAGCAAATTAATGGGGAAAGAAAAATAAGAATATATGTAGCGAGAAGAAAAATATCCTTTAAATCTCTTGAAAACTTTTTATCCGTTGGGGCATATTTACTTGCTTGGTATGCGTAGGGAGGGATAGATAGCTCTGTCAGGCTGGTTTCTCTTGCTCATAAATTTGTTGACATGTGTATGATAAATAGAGCGAGACATGAGGAGATGGGAGAGGGAGAGAAGATGATATAGCACGTACTTGTCGTAATATTTGATGGAATTGACACGAAGAATGGAGCTAATTGTGTTCGGAAGGGAAGACATGGATGGAGGGAAACATGACATAATTGAATTACAAAAGCTTTTATGCCTGAAAGTGTGCCTAAACATGAGGAATGTACTTGTGATTAACTTATAATTAGAAGATACATAAGAGAGAAAGTTGAGAGAGAGAGAGAGTGAGAGAGAGAGAGAGAAAGTGAGAGAAATTGAGTGCAATGTAAACAAATGTCTTTGCAAATGATTGTTTCTCAATTTTCAAGCCTGAGTTTGGCAAGGCGAGAGTCACTTCCTATAGTCGAGTATTGACGTAAATGATGTTGTAGGATAGTTGTTGCTTTCATAAATAATCCTTAAACTTAGCTCCAGTCTCCTTATACAGAGTGAGTGTATTTTTTGGCTAAATTTCTCTCTACACTTCTCTATGGCGTAGTAGCTATAAAGCCGCTCTGTATATTTAAATTGAATTTCTTGGGTGAAAATCCTGTGGAATTATGATTTTGCTGCCCAGCAATAATTTAGGATGGCAAGAGCAATCATGTTATTGCCCCAATAATGGCCGCTTTTAAAGCGCTTTATCCCTATCCACGTGGTGGTTAATGCATTTACAGCACCACAATTCAAGGACATTTATTCTCCTTTACTTTCTTCCAAAACCTTTTCCCATATTATTCCCAACTCTTCATTCTCTCCCTTTCCTTTACCAAGTGAGAAGAACCACTTGGTTGTAATCAAAAATTCTGGGAAAATTCACAAGAGGCTTCGTGCAGAGACATCATCGAGCCTGAAACATACTTTAGCTCCTTTATGAAACCTAAATTTCTGAAACAATTCATTTTGACGGCTCTCAGACTCTCTTATGTTATGACTTGTAAACAGGATTTAGCATATTTGACATGCATGCGTAGTACATACATGCATACCACCAGAGCATGTATCTATTGTCAATTCCCTATGCATAATCCTCTCCGTGGAAACTATCCATTTTATTTCTCCTCAAAGCTATATCTACTATATACTTTAAGGAATATTACATGGACATTTAATGCTGAGTGAAGTGAAAGTTTGTGCGGAGGAATGTAGAGAGATATGGAAAGGGTAAGGATAGGGGGGAAATGCTGTTGGATGGTGGAAACTTTGTGGAAGCTCCTCGTTTGAAATCCACTTTCGTGGTAATATCCTAGCGCCATACGTATGACGGTAGGGGAAAGTTGATTCAAAAATGATATTCACTATTGAATAGGTGGCGTCAACCTATGCTCTACTCAAAATTGCCTTAGTTTTCAATTAGGGATTCTCTTCCCCTGAGCTCCAGCCACTTTTCACCTCCAACTTATATTTCCCTACCACACTATCATGTATTTTACTAAAAGCTCTCTATCTACCAGTTCTTCTTTTGAATCACACGTATCCTTCAGTTAGGATCATGACATCAGTACTCCTTTAATCGAGCTAGTTATAGGGATTTAACATTAAACTGTTAATAATTATCAATCATAAAATCATTTATTTTGATACAATTCACTTGATTAATTTTCAACAGCAGTGTTCTATCCTTCAGAAATTTATTATATGAGAGGGTAACGGAGAAAGTAAAAAGTTACGGTAGAGAGACAAAATTGCAAAACAAATGAGGACTTTAGAATCAAACTGGAATAAGTCCACTTTTGTAAATTTTACAGGAACCTCAAAGAACTGTCATTTCTTTCATGACGTAGGTACTCCACATGTGATGATTGTAAAAAATACTTCCATGTTATGTACAATGGTAGACAAATTTTCGGAATTCCTACATCTCCCCATACCATGTTATAAGAATACAAAGTTTTCAAAATTGTGGACTTATTCCATTTTGGAACTGAAATGTCAAGTTTGGCATTAAAATACAAATGGACTTACTGTATTCCATTTTGATTCTGAAACAAATGTGGACTGGTCCCAGTTTAACATTGAAACGGATTTTACCGGGACTATTACAGCATGATAGAGGCACATATCAACCCTATGGTTCATATGGTGGAACAGCCTCCCATAACACTAACATTTTTTGAAAAAAAAAGATTTTCTAAAATTTTGGACTTATTCCGGTTTGATTCTAAGCTTCTCAAATGATGATGAGAAGGATGAATTATGGAAACTAAAAACTAGTGAGAGGAAGAGAAGGTAAGGTAACGTTAGGGTAGGAGAAAGTAAGAGACATTCAGAGAAAGTAAGGAAAGTATGAAGAAAAACCAAACGGGAAAGAAGGGAAAGTCAATCCCTAGAAAGTATTGGGAATTTACAAAATGATACGAGAGAAAGTAAACCTGAATAGATAGACGAGGATGAATAAAAATAAGGATTTTGGAGTCAAATTTACATATCAAATCATGCACATTCCCCTGAGTACGTAAAGCATGAGCTGAAGACCCTTTATATATATACTACTGCGAGTTTAGAGCGAGTAATGAACCAAAACATGTTTAAATAAACTTGGGAAGAAATGAAGCAATGCTTTTACTTGTAAGAGACAGCTCTGTCCACTCGAAAGGCTATGGAATGAGGAAGTAACATTT
Organism: Spatulosminthurus flaviceps; assembly: GCA_034693705.1. Lineage (NCBI taxonomy): Eukaryota > Metazoa > Arthropoda > Collembola > Symphypleona > Sminthuridae > Spatulosminthurus > Spatulosminthurus flaviceps. Next base: position 594 of record JAQFXU010000076.1, on the reverse strand, counting down.
CTATGAATTTCATCATAGAGAGAAGTAGCAGTTGTTGTTTGACGGTTCAAGTTGCTCTTTCCATTGTATTTGCTCATTCATGAGACTCCCCTAGCCTTCCTCATTGTTCCTGTTGTCCGTCGAGAGAGGAATTTTGAAAAGAGGACATGAACATCCCTCCTACACTTCCACGTCCTTTCCCACGCACACTGACAAGACAGCTCTTGTCAGAGAATAAACTAGGACTCAAGACCTCCTCCCATCCAACCACCAAGTGTCCAGCTCAGTACGTTTGATTTTTCTGAAGGAATGTCAGGATTGGTAGGAATTTAGCAAAATACTCGTTTTCCTAGTCCCATGTCTCTCCAGATTTCCCTCTGCATTCTTCCCTCCCTTTCTATTACATATTTAATTTCACTTCCCTGAGATACGCTTTCTCCTCTTGGATTTTCTTTTTGTCATTGAGGATATTACGGCTCAGGTTGCCTATAATGGATTTTTCTCCTCAAATTTTACACATGAGGAATGCATCTCTTTTTTTACATTTATATTTTTCTCTTCTTAAGCATTTTTAACCACTTCTCTTAAAGGCATTTTTCTTCCCTTAAATCTGAC
>JAQFXU010000075.1:0-104284 GCA_034693705.1 Spatulosminthurus flaviceps | reverse complement strand
CAAAAGGGGCTATAATTTTCGTAACGTTATGGGAAAAACAAAATTATAGCCCCTTTTGCACTTTAGCCGACGATATAATAAAAAGAAGCTAAGAGAGGAAAAAAATCCGGTGGTTACTGCTAAATTTAGGCATGTACATCTCCCTCATGTCTTTGTACAATGACTGAAAAGCTGTCAAGGGAGGATAGAGAAATGTGTTTTTCATCAAACAACTCACACTCCATTGAAAACTCATGCTGCTGGAGGAGATCCACTCAACATGCTCATAAATACATGATGTACTACCATATTCTCACTCTCTAGTTAATTTAGCATCTTTTTTTGTCTATCCTCGTCAATAGTTTCTATATGTACGTATGAGTTAGGATCATTAATGTTTATTGCATTTCCTCCACGAATTATGTGTGTGTCTTTGGTTTGAAATGCTTCCTTTGAGAATTCCACTTCTTTGTGCAGTGTCTAGTGTGTCTCATATAGATGTATAAAGGGCCTGGAAAAAAGTGCGTGTGTGCACTTTTTCCCTACACACAAACATATAGAGAGTATATTTACAAACCTGAGGTCGCTGAGCTCTTGTCCAAGTTTTAAACCAATGAACTCTGATCGAATTCGAATCCTATCCCGAAGATCAGGCGTGGCCAAAATCAGACAGTTGATGAAGGCTAGAACTGCTGTTTGGTACTCCAACGTGGGCCCAATTCGTAACTCTGTGATGACGAACTTGAACCGATATCGGGAATTTGTATGGCTCTAAAATGGGAGATGAGGAAAAGCTTTCATGAGGAGCATAATATATTATCTTATCGTTTATAGACCCTAAAGTATAGGTCGCTCTATTAGAGACCTGAGGTTCCTTTGAATTTATTAGCATCCTTTAATTCAATTTGACTAGACTTTGGTGTCTCCTGCTTCATGTGGTGACTTTTTGGGAGCAGAAACATGTTTACAGGAGAGAGCATCATATCATATACATACTCATACTAAGAGCAGGAACAAACGAATTAGAGGCAATCTACTAAAAAAGGATCAAAATGAGCCACTTTGCATGTAAATCGAATTACACATTGTCCATTGAATTGCATCTCCGCTCTACACGATGACATTATATTGTCACCAGAATGTTTCAAGATATTTGTTTTACTCTTATTCTTTGAATTATTTACCAAGGATAATCTTTTAAACCAAAAAGGAATACAATTCAACCCTCCTGGAGTTTTAATGCAGGTTTGTGTAGGATCCTTTCTATAGACAAATGATATAGAACCCCTTGTGTAGAAGTTTATTTGTTTCAACTGAAACTTTTCTTACTTATGACTTTTACTATAGGACAAAATGGCATTTAGAAAAAAATATGTATCGCAGATATGGCAAATGTGTATTTTTTTTCCTGAGGAGGAAATTCGCTTCAAATCAATTTCTCATAGAGCTTTTGTACAAACACCTGCCTTTTCTACAATATACTCATTAAATTTGATGGACTCACCTTAAAATATTCAAGAGCTTGAAGAGCTCGTCCATATCCATCACTGCTGTAGACACACAACGCTGATAGGAGCTCAAAAACTTGTTTCTTCAATACAAAATTTTTTGATTCCAAAGCTGCAGGGTACCAAAGAGGTAAATTAAAATTCAGTTACAGAATTAACATTACTACAATACACATACACACAATCTTTGAATTATTTAATCTGACAGGGATTTTACTATGTAATGGATAAAGAGGTAGGTAGGAGCCTCTTGGAGATGTTGTTATTGCTGTGTATAGTAAATATGCACACGTTCCTTTCCCTGATGTACTAAATCCATGTTAAAATTGAGGAAGCATCATATACGTGGTAATACTCTATGTGTATGTAGATGAAGATGCTCTTTAAATGCTATCTTTCGTAATCTGGAGGAGAATCCGGGGGTTGGTCATGGATAAGCAATTACATAGTTTTCTATTTGGAATCTGTTTGGAGAAATTTAAGGTAGCGCAAGGGAGATGGATATTTACGTTGGACAAGCCTAAAGGTATAGAGACTGAAAAGGGATTGCGTCAGAGTTTGTTGTGAAGAATTTAATTCTCTCCTCCATCCTTAAAACTCTCTGACTGACATATAGTTGAGGAACATAAAATGAGTAATAACAGATACGTCGGCGAAGACCTTTCTTGTTAGAAATTAACAGGAAAAACATTAGCACATGTTTAGCTAACGAGGTTTCCCAAAGGAATCCCATATAATTCCCTTGTTGATAGTTTTAAAAGAAAGTGAACAAGTAGTAAGTAGTGCTGTTCCTCTGGGGATTACATCACTATGTTGGAGGGATGGGATGATGATGGAGCGTAGGCATTTTTTTTCTACATTTCCTTTTACTGATCCTGTCCTATATACGTGTATGTATACTTGTTATTATATCATTACTCAGATAATCTTGAAGGATTTATCTTAGATTTGATGTTTCTAACTGCAATATGTGTTGGAGATAATATACGCAATAATAATAATTTCTCTAACCAATGCAAATAGTAACGATTGTTCCGTGAAATATGTCGAGGGTTTGTTTATCTCGTATTTTTCCATGAACACCCACCTTGTTCATATTATTGTCACAGTAATTATTAATATGTATAAAAATCATGCCACCTTCCATGCCTTTTCCTTGTCTATGTATATTATATGTCTGCTACTATAACTTAAAAAACTCATGTATATATATATTTGTATTATCGAAGCTATAAAAATGGACAATTTTGTGGTACGAAAAAGACCCCTCCACTTCTTCCCTACTACTCCTTACATTAGATTGAATGGAACTATTCTTGGTTTTTTATAGATATATTCTTCCCAGAGATTTTGAACTTTTTACAAGCTACTCTCAATGGATGTAGCCATAGCAAGTGGGATTGCCATGGTTGTCAAAGTTTGCAGAAAAATCTTGCAATCTTGGTCGCATAAAAATTTTTATTACTAGTTATTGCAGTCAACGTGTAATTAAGTAGGTATCATATGTTAAGAATCATTCCCATGTCCTCGCCATGCACCAAATTTAGTCAGATCAGATGGATGTCACTTTCCCAGTCAGAACCAAAACTGAATAGTAAATCTCATAAATCTCAATATTGAAGGTTCTTTCATGTTGCCTAAAAATTATTCCATTAGTCTCTCAAACTCGAGTGTACTAATTGGTAAAGTCGATATTTAAATATCCTCACTCACTTTTTCTCTCTAAGCCTTAAATACATATGTACACAGAGCACTTTATAAACCTTTCTATAAAAATCTTGGTGGTCCTGTGACTTTAAATAGTACATAAAATACATATGTATTTATATATAGAGAGAGAGATATACAAAGAGTCACACCTAAATACATGTAAACCTACGTATTTAATAACCCTATCTCGTATATATGCTCAAATACATAAATAATCTCCAAGCTAAATCAAACTTGAGCTAGTGTTGTTCCTCGTGCTGAGGATGAAAGTAATAAAATTAATACAACTTCATGACTACATGTACATTGCGCCATACCTTTTCATATTCTTGTAGTACATATATTATATAAGGATATAGAAGGCTTTCCTCCGTTATTAATCTGATTCTATATAGGCGGCGTGTAGTATTTCTCATTAAACGTGAGCTCAAGACTTTGAAAGGGAAAAAACATTTGAGACAGAGGGGAATCGTGTTATATCCAAAGATTGTTAATGACATCCACAATATTTAGCTGACTCATGCAAATCTCACTGAGAATAATAAGAAAGTTGATGTGTCTTATTTTAACAACAAGCAGCAATGTAATTTATGTAATGTACATATGTACGGACCTCTTGTCTCTAGTATTGTTATTATTATTATCATCCACACATAATACATTATAACTGTAAACAATACACGTGAAAAAATGATTTTGTCACAGTGATAAAATGCTCGAATGTATTTGTGTGGGGGGAGAACATTGCATTAAATCGATTAAGTAACCAAAAATAATTCCTAATTAATTTAATCTCTATTCAATCAATAAGGTTCATATTCGAAAGGAAATGAGTACAGAAAATTAGTCAAGACAAGTATTAATTTTGTCAAGTGACTTGACTTGTGTCAAGTTTCCCATTAACATAATGATGATATAAAATATATAATGGAATTGTCTCAACTACTCCGGAACTAGTAGTAGCATTATATACATTTCTAAGGTCTTGGATCAAACATTTGATGGTTATCAGGATTAGGATATGAGATTACTGTTACAGCTTATACGTAATAACCTTCAGGTGAGACAAAGTCAGATTAGTTGGCCACTACACTGATTTAATAAGAGTTTTACATTACCTGAAGCGAGTTTCGTGACATAGTCGGCATTCTCGACGATATAGTCCAGTCCAACACGAGCGGAATCCATCATGGATAGGGAAGCATCATTATTAATGATGCTGTGGATACTGCTGGTGTTGTTGATGTTGTTGTTGTTGTTGTTGTTTTTGTTGCTAAGAGGACTGAATACCATCTCAACCTTTAAGAAAAAATAAATAAAGTACGGGATGAACCCAAGGAAATAACATTTGATATTGATACATATTTAAAAAGAGCATATGCATATAAGATTGTCAGAGTGGAGTTGTTGAGGAGGGAGAGAGAGAGAGAGAGAACGAGAAAGATATGACAATTACTAGGGTTGTTGATTGTTTCGAAAGGAACAATAGGAATGATTACATTATGTGGTACAAGAAGGTAGCCGGACATTGGTAGAAAATAGCAATGTCGACTCCAAAAAAGGTAAATAGGGTGAAGGTCTGCTGCAGAAAAGATGCCAACAATGGCGAGATGTCAACCGTTTTTGACAAAATGCCCGTTGTAACTATTACGTGTCTAGCTGTCTTTTACATGTATACACACAAAACACACACATACATTGAATGACCTCCAGTATTTTTTCCCCTCCACTTCTTTTTCTCTCTCTCTCTCTCGCTTTCGTTTACTCTGTGTACATACTAAACTTGAACGTATTTTTCTTGTATGTTTGCTTTAGCTGTATGTGGTGGCGTGACAATGTCTCCATCATTGATTGTCGCCAATAAATCTATCAAATTAAATAGGCTTAACCAGGGTTTTTTCTGACCTATTCAACTTACCCACCTATCATTTCTGGGGTGGGGAATTCAATGAATTTTGAATCATGAATGGTTTCCGGACGATTTATGAGTTAAATTGTCAAAAATAGTAGCAGGTGTTGTGTCCAAATATGAATTCAGGGGCTTCCCTTGACCAGAAGGGTAAAAAACCTGTTGTAGCAATCTTATCACACCCCTATCACTATTCCTTTTACTTACAACAAATGGCATACACACGAGCGTACTTGGCTTTTTCCTCTTTGACTCATATACATACACAACACATATGCACACACGTACAAAATCTCAATATGTACCAATGAATCGTCTATGGTCTTTCTTTTCTATGCATAGATTTTTCGTTGGAAAGGCCTTCGCTAAAACTTCAATGTTCACATAATACCACGCTCTGTCTCTCCTTTATAGAGGGAATTTGAAGAGCTGTCTTCCTACCACTGCTATACCCATGCAATGATGCCAGGTACTAAAGTATCATGTATTCAAGTAGGTTTCAATTGGATAAAAGCAACAACTATGAGGTAATGTTGCTTTCATCTGAAAACTTTAACAATTATTTTTTATTCCGTCGTCCAAGTTACTTAACAATCTAAAGGATGGGCTTAGCATAGTTGATACAAGTTTCAACTTTGCTCCATCTAATTCTTCCTGTTTCTTAATTCTATACTCCCTGGATACTCTTGTTGTCTGCACAAGCTATCTCTTTCTCGCTTCAGCTGGAGCTAAATACCCGCTGCCGCCACTCCACTCATCATGGCTAATGTAAACATTTTTAGCTAAGTAGACTTTTTTTGATAGGATGTGTAGTAATAAAGCTTAAGCGTATAAAAAGTTGTACTTTTGTTGTACTCCAATTTTTCTCGTTCTATTATTATTGGAGGAGTTGCTCTTTGATATTTGAGTGTGATTACAGGGATCCTGGCTTTTTGATGAACGGGAGTAGGTTTATCTTGGGTTACTTTTGTAAATAGCCCGCTGGTCGTTGAGGTGAGCTGATTACTTGTAAAATGTAAAAACTCACCTTTTAATGTTGGGTCCTCCTCCGACCGCTGTAACAATTTAACACGGCTGATCCACCTCGCCTACAACTACACTCGCTCACTGGATTTCTTCACACCGACAATCATTAATCCGGATTTAGAGGCTATGATATTATGATAACCTTTGAGTTGAGGGTGAAGTAATAACGATAATTTAGGATGATTGGGAGAAAATCTTCTTGAGAAGTTGAATAAAATTTTTGGAGGTTTTTTGATTTTTCGAAAAATCTGAATAATATATGTATATTTTAACTCCAATGCAATTTGCCTACATGACCGTCACATATTTCACCTGAGGGTTGAAACAATCTTGATGCTCAGGCGGAAGCCTCCAAGAGAGCCGACAAACGAGATAATAATAATGACACGGCACAATTTCCGAATCTAAATGATCGCACAAGGTAATTATTCTAATCGCTTGTTATTTTCGTACAATGCCACACTTTCATGTATAGTCAAATAATAAAAATACAATTCAATTTATTCTTATTATTCCAGACACGTTTATTAGAGGGTTTCACTGCATTCAAATCAATGGAGATGGGAAATTAGGTACTTTGGTAATTTTCTTCGCTAATTTCGACTGAATCACTTTTTCTCTCTTTTTAAAAAGGGAAAACTTTTTTGTCTATGAATTAGATAATAAATTTTGCACAAATGTAACTACGCACCTTTCTGATACTTTTTTTTACGATTTATGTCACAATTCTTTGAGTGTACGCTGTGGCTTAGATAACATTTAATTGTGGACGACAAGTGGAATCAACTGTGGTGAATTTGTTGGAAGATGATGGGAAGGTGAGGATGATTCTCTGTTTTCTTGAGGATGTGTACTCATTCCTCGTACAGTATTTTTTAGCAAGTGTACACAAACTTCACTGAGTACATAGAAAGTTTTAGCAATTAGTGTGAAAAATAAATATTGCATTGGTGTGAAAATAGAACTAGTGAGAATTCTCTCAGCACATGGAGGAGAGGAGCGAGTAGAGCAGGTGTGTGTGTAGTAGACACATGGACGTGGACGTATGAATTCTTCTCCGAAAGGATTGAGAGTGAAAGGAAATGGTTTAGACGACTCACGACTCACTCAGATGAGATGCTGAGGTTGCAGCAACAAAAAGCCTCGGCCACTGATCATACTATAACTCCTTTGGATTTACCAAGAAAAAAGCCTGAAAGACTCCAATGTTTCCTATGGACGTTTTGGGTACCCCACTTCATCATATACTTCTGTTTCTCAATTCTCCTTGTCAGTCTCTCTCTCTCTCTCTCTTGCTATAATGCCCCCACCCAGAACTTTTAAGAGAAGGCTTAACCCTTCCAAACAACCCGTCATATCTTTAACAACATATGCAAACAATACTTTACATAAACATCTACATATGTTTTACACAGGTTATCTATCTGTCTTTGAAAAAAAAAGTTTCATCTCACACACACACACACAAATACACACATAGACTATGAATCAGTTAACGCACGGAATGTGCATATATTATACATTTCTAACCAAGTCAAATGCATTGTTATGAATCAGCACGAACCCGAATTCCCCTACTCGTGACATTGCATCCCTACATTTATTAGCACTTAACTTGCCATCTATATTTAGTGCAATTGCGCTTTTTATCGTGGGGTAACAATTTAAAAAAAAATCAAACAACAAATAGTACGAACACAATGAAACCATTTATTTATGCATTTTCATTCTCCAACACATCCTTTTTGTATTTTGACAATAAATTCCTTCCAGTTCGAGGAAAATAGATGGGACTTGCGATGATTTAGTCGTTCTTTAATATTGGTCGAGTTAATTTAACCGGTCCGCCCCAAAAAAAAGAAATTTATTAGAGAAATCACTAAAATAGCCCGTACAATACCAAATATCGGATGCAACAAGACTTGTAGCTTGAAAGATAGTAATATATTTAAATGTACATGAGCCTTTTCCAAGTCGATGTAAAAATTTTGTCACATGAAATGATGCGACAAAGGGTTTCTTTTAAAAGTCCTAGTTCTTTATGGAAGACAAGGAAAATAAATGGAAAAATCACATTTTTGCAGGAAATTATGACTTGGAATGTTTTGGTAATGGGAGTGAGTGAATGTACAGTCTCATGCAAACGTTTAGAATACAGGAGGGAGCAGCATCTTACATTTGATTTGAGCACTCCTTACAAGGGTCACACTCCAAATGGATGTATATACTTTGAAGAGATTCATGAGGGAGGTCAAGTTTTCCACCCGCAACGTGCATTGTTTTTTTGAAGTCCAACGAGCAAGTGTAAAAAATAATTCAAGAACACAAATAATACTCTCTTCAACAGATGCTTGTCTATATAGTAACCACATATACATAATCAAACGGTCTGGGCTTAACCAAATGTTATTTGCCGGTCAAAGTATAGTGAATGAATTTACAACTGAATTATTTAGCAACCGTTTATCAAGGGAACGACGGTTCAAACCAATTTCAATTTTTTCCATGCATTTTTCTATCTCTGAAAAATACGGTAGTGAGTTTTGTAATTGAATACCTACACGTTAACCATAAAAAGTACGCTTTGAGCCCGAGCACCCGGCACTACCGGTTTAGTATATTTTGTTTGAATAATTCTAGAATGAATCCACAAGCTAATAAAACGTTTACGTAAAAATTTATGAGCAGTACCTCATTACCAGGACTATTCCCCGATTTAGTAAAGCCCGTTTTTATATTCACCAAAGTATTTGAAAATGTTGATTCAATTAGGCTAAGCCAGCCATTAAATCCTGGAAGGTCGTCGGCTAACTAAGGTCTGGCTCAGGTTGGGTGCTCAGGTGGGATTAAGTCCAAGGTTGGATGAGGAGATTGTTGGGGGTTTTTTAATTAGCTGGGGCAACAAGGTAAGACCTGGCCTCCTCAGTATAGTTTCGTACATATTGTATAGTTAATAGCTTTTAGAGCGGTTGTCCATCAACTCAGAAGCAAGTCTTTGTTCGGAAATGTCTTACGCCTAAAACAATACTAATGAAAGATTGAAGTTATTACAATGCAATGCAATAGGTTGGATTTTGGACGGAGGAAGGAAATAAAATGGATATTGATAAGTACAAATAAAATGAGATTCATCCAAGTACAATTGAAAATTAGTTATGGTTTTTGTTTATTCATAATTCCTGTGTATGCAATATAGATAAGTAATATAGGAAAATATATAGTTGGATGTATCTCATCTAAAATTACGACATATGTAGGATACACAAGTATGTATTTCCAAACGTATCCATACAGTAACAAGGATTGTAATAGGACGCATGAGCTGATAAAAGAGACGGCCGTCACTCTATAGATACAGCTCATGGGTGCCTATACAAAAAAATCTTTTTGAGTAATTTTAAATTGATTATTGAACCCATCTCCGTAATAAAAATGTATGTTTGTTAAGAATGTAAGATTTGAAAAAAATCAATGCTACATTACTTAATCATCTCTTGTAGTAGAAGTATATAGTAGGGGTTAATATACATACGTGTACGCATATAAATATATACAAAAAAAATAAATGTTGAATCAAATTGGTCTTGTGTTAGTTATCAGTAACAAAGGTAGTATCAATGTATAGGATGGGATGGAGGGAAAAGCTCCCAACAACGGTTCCATCTCTAACTCAATCTTCATCATCATTATTGACTCATCGTGGATTGTCTTGAGGGATGACAGTCTGTTCATTTTGAGCGCCACTTTAGTAGCCACCTCCATATCCGCCACCTCCGCCGCCGTAGCCTAACCAAAAAACAAATCGCCATTCATTTTATCTTGTTTCATGAGTTGTACCAAAATCCTCATCACTATATACAACAATACTTGCCAAAGTCAAAGACCACAGAAGAACAAGTAGTAAATCATTGTGTTTTTTCCCATCCTATAGTCAACTTCTTCATCTACTGCCAACCACCAACATGATTTACATGTCTAAAATATCATCTGTACTAATCATTACTTATTAGTCGTCAACTCTTCCATATTCTGAGCAAATAGTCAAATTGTACAATGTCTCCTAACTACACACACTACTAATATGCTTCTCTCTCTGTCACTCTCAAGTGTTGCTAAAATCGTATATATAGATTTTTATACCTTTTCCATGTCCTCCTCCTCCTCCACCACCGTAGCCTATGTAAGGACAAATTTTTCACCATATATTCACCATAGGATATTTCGCATTACACATTAATTACACATATATGCCATTACACATATTACTATCATAGTATATGTATTATGTTCACGGAAGAAACCACAAAGTTCAGTCAAGTTTGCTGTACAATGTAGGTGCTTCCTTTTTCTACTCTTCTGGCAAACTCTACAATAATTTTTTTTCAACTACTTATGACATCCACATGGTGTCTTGTCAAATCCACTACTTTGTTACTCATTGCAGCTTAATATTCCACGTTGAAGTTGGAAAAAAATCATCGTATTCTCATCACACTGTATTTGGAATGAGTGAAAACCATACCTTTGTGTCCACCTCCACCTCCACCATATCCACCTCCACCGTGTCCTAGAACAATAGCAATTCATTATGGTTACACAGTGCTCCTGTGCATTCATCCCGAATTAAAAAGCTGAGGGTGCAATGCTTTATGGCATATTCCCTCTCTGCGTATAATACACATTTCCAATGGATCTTTTTTCCATATGGAGGAAGCTCCCATGGGATTGTAGTTGCTATACTTGATCCCATTGCATTGAGTCAATGCAGCGGCATTTTAAGAGCTCGGTAATTTCGAAAGCTAAATAAATTGCTTTCTCCCAACTCTTCCGCTGAGTTCAGTGGGTGCATAAAGTATTTACAGGTAAAGAGGTTTTCGCCGTCGTAGGCTTCAAAGCATTGCACAGAAATGATCTGCTATGAATTTTACATCTACTATTATTTACTGTACATATAGATACAACATTCGAGTTCATAATGAATGTTGAGAACAAAGGTTCCTTATAAGCATACCTTTTCCGTGGCCACCTCCTCCGTGGCCTCCGCCGCCATGTCCACCTCCGCCTCCTGTTCAAGTAATTTTAGCTTGTAGTAATTTTAGCTTATTTGAACAGTTCTCGTATACGGCAGAAGTTTTTTTTTCTCAAGCTACTAATAAGCTATATTAGATTGAAGTAGAGTAAGGAAGGAGCTTGTTATTTATAATTCAAAGCTACATAGTGTCAATAAGTTGAAAGCAAAGGGGGCCGGATATTTTCACCACTGTTTACTATAACGCTACAGCTGATGAAGTATATATTGTAAAGTGACAGGTGAAAAACTATAACCATGAATAAAGCACATTTGTAGCAGTAACACTCTGGTACACTCTGATGTGGTGTGGTAACCTGCATAAAAGCGTAATCATTTACAAAAGCATGAAACTTTGAGCGTGATATTTACATGTCTACAATGTAACAGATTGACTTGCACTTTTCACACAAATAATTTCCAGAGTAACAGAAAGACAGTGAGAGAGATTTTTTTTGAATATCTTAAACAATTTGCTATGCTGAAACGATTTAGATTTTTTGGAGTTGTATTTGCAGAACTATATAGCTGTGTGCACTTGGGAGCACCTATTTCTCAAACATGTGTGTGATATACGTAATATATAAATGTCATACTGAGGAATTAATTTCCATACTCCTGTGACCATACTCCTAACAACTATTGCTTGAAAAAAAGGCTTGTGTAAATTACCTACACACATATAGGAGCATCCCTCGCCTCCCAAAGTGAGTACAAATTGGAAGATATAAAGTATAAAGTGAATACTTAGCAGGAGGTAATTCAAAAAAAAGTATATAAAGAAACTAATGAAACTGAAGACATAAAAAATTGAGCCAAAATTATACCTATGTATTTCCCTATATACATACAGTGTATACCTATGCAATAGTCAGGTACTACATGGGTCCGCATTAATAGAAGAAGAGAGACGAGGAAAGATCTCGAAACGTCAAGAAGCGTAGGAGTTCTATTTAGGGTGGAGTAAGAGAATCCCATGGATAAACTCAGGGCACAGGTGGTAAGATAATAGCGATCAAGACATTTATAAATCGATTGATAGTGTAGGAAAAACTACACCATCGCACTTGTACAAGTTAAATGATTAAGGTATATAATACAGGAGCAAGATCATTAATTCATAGCACACTAGTTGTACCTTTCAGTCCATTCATTAAACAAATTTAACTTACAGATGCTTTAAAAAATTGCAAAGCATGCTAGTGCATCGATACTTGAGAGCACCCGTCACTCATAAATACATATTATGTATGTAGTAGACATACCTAAAGCTACATAATATTGAAAAACTATAAAAACTCAAGACGATATAGCTCCAAGAGTCAGAAGGGGGCATGTATATAATACGAGTAAAATAAATGCTCAACCTTTCATATATAGGAGGAAGCAAAAGGAGACTCAGAGGCAGGAGATGACTAGGACATCTCCATAACCTGAGCCAAGGAACCCCTCCCTGACTCTTCGTCCTCATACAAACTACACTTAGCATTGGTTTAAAAAACTGAGCTTTAACTGATGAAAAAGAACTGATAATGTATTACCATTCCATCCCACTACAGTACCAACAACAAGAATGTTAACTCTACCCACTTGACTCAACCAGTCCTGATATAAGTCTAAATACTTGGCAGTACGCTTTAAATTTACAAGTCGTCGAATTACCTCCATATTGCTTCTTGGAGTGGTGTTGTCCTGTAGAACAAAATAGAAAAAAAACGAATCAAAAAATGAAATCATATTTTTTCAAGCAGCAAGGCGGAAGTGTTTTCCCCCTCAACTCCCCCATATATTGTAATATGAAATACAAGTATTAAAATTTTAAAAAATCATTAAAGATTTCCTGGCTGTTCAATCAAGGCAAAGTGCTCTGTTAGCCGCATACATAAAAAATATACACATTTACGTCTGTTTCTTGAAGTTGTAAGAAGGATGTGAGCACTTGAGTAATAAATAAAATAAAAACTTATCAACTGGAAAAGAAACAAAGACTGTCTAAAATAACTGAGAGTAACACTTGCAAGAGTGTTAAAATGTTGAAAAAGCTAGTGGGGCTGTCTAATAGGAATGAAACGTTGTAAGAACGCGGAAAGTTAAAAGTTACCTTTCTTTCCATGGGATGAGTAGTAGCCATGATGTCCTTGCTGCAAGTGTAAATAAAAGTAATGTATTCGCATATAATACATGATAAATTTGCAAAGAATGGGTAATGAAACATAATAAAATCAAGTAGTATCTCTTTGCATGGCATGCATTCCATGTAGATTTATACCTCTCCATGCTTTCCATGATGTCCTTGATGTTTTTGATCATGATGTCCCTAAATGAGCATATCAAAAGGCATTAAGATTAGTAATTATTCCAGAGCCGAGTGGGAAATTATGTAAAGAAGAAAAATCCTATGGGAGCATTTCCTTAGTAGTTGAGTATATTATGTAGTTGCATATAAATCTAATTATATGTATAATTTTAATTGTAACCTTTTTGTAATGGGCTTGGTTGCCATGATGCTTCTCTTTCCAGTGTCCGTTGTGGTGCTTGCCGTGATATTTCTTGCCTGAAATTCACATAACAAAGAGTATGCGCAATTTATTTACCTTTCCATTACCATAGAAATAATAGAATCAAAGTCAAAGCGGAGAGTCAAACTGGTCAAAGTTGCTCTTGTAGCCTTTTTAGGATCCATTACGATAGAAAGCTATAAGAGAATTACTTCTTGTATACAATCTAATCAGTTTAACAACAAGACCCACCTCCGTGATCAGCATGATGATTGCCATAGTGTCCATGTTTGCTGTGATGGCCTCCAGAATGGTAGTCATCTAAGGAAGGAAGAGATTTGATTGAATTAATGATTATTTTGGGAATGACATGGAACATGGAATATAAGGAAGAGTCATAAATTTCTAGCTCTATCAATTAAATACTCAAACTCACCATAAAACTTCTTCTTTTTGCTGTATTCATCCTGTAAAGTGTAAGAAAAAAGTACATTGAACATGTATCATTCTTACAGGGGACAAAGAACATGCTATAATGTATAATGCTATAATATAGTGTAGAAGCAGTGAATCGAGAGAGCTCAATGATTATTCAAGCGGAAAGGATTTAGGAGGTAGAGGTATAAGTGGAAAGAGGTTGTGCATAATATTATGTAAGCTATGTGGCTATAAAAACTAGAGTGTTGATAGGTGTTTTATGCATGAATGACTTACCTTGTGATAAGTGTTATGGAATCCCTTGGTTGAGTGACCCTTCTTGTGTCCTGAAAGAATTAACAAGTTAATTTACATAGAGCCACGATTTGGATGTTATGTTTTTTGTGCCTCTTCATTGCACAAGCTAAATGTTGTACATAGTATAGGGAGCTGAGAAGAAATGGAGAAAGTGTTACAAAGTGAATAGGACTCTTACCTCCTTTCTTCCCATAGCTTGCATGCTTAGACCCTTTGCTTCCGTGTTGCTTGCCTCCATAGTGCTTTCCTCCTTGCTGTAAAATGAACAAATGAATGTGAACATTTGGGAATTTTCGTGGTACAAAAAATACTGTTATTTAATTATTATTCAAAAATAAAATGAAAATATTGAGAACATTACCTTTCCTCCCTTTGAGTATCCTCCCGAGGAGCCATGATGACCTAGATAAGTACCAAGAAATTAGGGGATTTTACTTACTACATATAAGAGAATGAGTGGGATTAAGGTAAAGATGAAGTCCACGTCTTACCCTGGAATAGAAAAAAAAATTAATTAGCTTAATGTATTTGTTATGTGAGGCTGATAAAATATTGGGATTAGACTTTGGCACGCAAGTTAACGTGACATGGGTGTGAGCATCTGTTGAGTCTTAGAAAATTGAGAGGCCTTTATAATTACCTTTTTCGAATCCTTGTTGTTATGTCCGCGGCTTCCTTTCTTATAGCCATGGTACCTGGAAGGAAGTGAGTTATGAGGATTAGATGAAGGAAAGAAATTTCAAGTAATTCGTCTAGTTATAAATTTAATGGATTAATCTTTTATAAGTTATCTCTCTCGTTTCTGTCGGTCTCTCTCTCTCTCTCTCTCTTTAGAAAATGAAATTAGTTTTACTTTAATTAATGCTTTCTCCGAAGGTCATTTGGAAGTAAGGAAAATACTTTGTAATTGCTATATTTTGGTAAATTGCGGGGGGTTCTTAAAAGTTTTGAAGAAGTTTGAAAATTCTTCGGGACAGTTATTCTTTATGTTAAATACAGTCTTGTTTGAGAAAGTTGGAAAATGTTGGGAGATAATTACTTTCACTTGAGTTTCACTTTCCTAGGGTATAGAAATTCTCGTGCTTTAAGTCGTGAGACTACTACGTGGCAAGAGGATGATATTTGTGTAGGAAAGTGGGAAGAATAAAGGGTTTGGTTAAAAGAGAAAACTGGAGGAAGCTTTACCCGTGATATCCTTTTTGGCCCTTGTGTCCTTGGCTAGAATGGTGTCCAGACTGGTGTTTCCCGCCTTTACCATGGCCTCCATGTCCACCTCCACTGTTAAAATAGAGAATGAGTTTAGTTTTAGTTTTTACTGGTTAAAATGTAAATTTGTGGGGTCTATTTATAAAAATTTGTTTATTTTGGGATTTTTCTCTAATTGTAGAGAATTAGGAAGAGAAAAAATTTTGAGAAAAAGGTTCAAGGACATTATGGGGAGATGCAAAATGTAGGATAATTACCCGTATCCGGTGGCAGCAGTGTCCAAATCACCATCCTCCTTCTTGTAAACGACTTTGGACTCACTTACATTGGAGTCAGCAAAAGCAAGGGTGTCATTTTTGTCGGTCATATTATTTCTACTGTAGATAAGGTCAATAAGAGCAAGCTGTGGTTTAGGATTAGTCTGCTGAGCTGCCTCGTCGTAAGAATCAGTCTCCTCCTCAGGGCTACCGTTGTATCCCTCATCGGACTCAGACTCCTCATCTTCAGGCTCGTCTGATTCCTCGTCCCTTTCGTAGTCACCTCCACTGTCCTCACCCCTTCTGTCGTCCTGCTCACCGTCCGAACTATAATCCCCGGTCTCTGCAGTCTGATTTGTCTCCGGCGAACCACTGACGACCAGCAGATTGTCTGAGTCATCATTGGGAGAGTTAGTGCTAGCTACGTCACTTTCTGCTACTACTGGAGTGTCCTGTGACTGGACTGGACTACAGTTAAAGGTAAGGCACAGTAAGGTCGTTGCTATGGTAGCAACCAAAAGGTGACGGAAAATCCGGGGCATGGTGCCCGCCACTTATCCTTCTCTCACAAGCAAACGGGAAATAGAAGACTTGAGAAAACACTAGTTTAGACGCACTGCATAAAGCGATACTGAGAACTAATGAACAGAATATAGAAAAATTTTGAATTTTTGTTTTCCTACTTTTTTTGATCTCACCAACTTGTCTGATCACCAGACAGATAATGATGCTATTTGAAATGGGATTTAGTCTTTTTATATGCTTTGGGGAAAAAATTTCACCCTAACGGCCCAGGAAGAAAAATAGCTTAAGCGTAAAAAGGATGTCATCGCCAAATTCATGTGAACGATTTCTTCCTCGTTTCATTCATCCAGAGTCGTCTTCCTATGCCTCAATCATCAGAGTCTCAGCTGAGTAATTGGTTTTTCACGGGAAATTACGCCCTTCCTTAAATCTGACAAATTTCATTTCACTCTCTTGCCTCAGCTAAACAGCAGCAAAACCTGAGCGTGAGACGCTTGTTGTGTGTTTTTCCATGTACACCAACAACAATCCTTAACTCATAGCCATACATATTTGCAGACAGCTATTGTGTAAATATTTTTCTCACCTCTAGAAATCCCATATGCTATCAGAAAGCTAGGATCTCATGTATGCTAAAATTAGTTAAAAGCCATCTTTTCATCTGAAACCTCATTGGGTTTTACATGAGATCCATTCTTTTCTCCAAATAGTATACTTGACTTGCCACATTTCATCCATAATCAACAATGCATATGTACCTGATATGTAAATCCGCTTCTCCTAGTCATTGCAGACCTGTCATCCATCTAAGGTTTTTTTCCTCCTTCCAATCCACTCAACACAGTCCGCTGTGTATAGTGGGAATCAGAAACAGAACAGACTGTGTTTCAGCTTCTTGCACTACATCGGTCAACTGTAGCCCATAACAAATTCCCTGACAATGGACCACTTGGATCCTGTCATGTCAAACTACTCGCTCTCTCCGTGATCATGTTCTAATCAATACACGCTTTTCTACATAAATCTAGTATAATCTAGAGTCTAGAGCTTCTTTCATTTCAAAAGTCTGCTGTTTGTGAAAAAACCACATTCACAGCTTTTGTAGCTATGTCAGACATGGATTTACAAAGAGTCTTGTACAAACAGTTACCCACAAAAATATTGAATCAGTCAAATAAAAACTCTCTTTTCACTCCCCCCCTTCCAAATGAGTGTACGTGTACTTTCTATATGAAAAAGCAGCAGACTGTGTATGGTGTAGAAATAACGCTTTTCTTATCCGACGCCTCATTCATTATTAGTCCCATTTAGCGCTACCCATACTGTAGGACAGTTATTATGAATCCACATCAACCTCATAGTTCTCGAGCAGTCAACATTAGAGGAATTATTGCCTTCTTCTCAAAATGTTACGCACATGCCATTGTATAGAA
This sequence comes from Spatulosminthurus flaviceps, assembly GCA_034693705.1. NCBI lineage: Eukaryota > Metazoa > Arthropoda > Collembola > Symphypleona > Sminthuridae > Spatulosminthurus > Spatulosminthurus flaviceps. Next base: position 86,430 of record JAQFXU010000075.1, on the reverse strand, counting down.
TTTGATTTGCAAGGAATTATTATTATTATTATTATAATAAATATAAAATTACGACAACCTGACCACTCATTTTTTAAAAAAAACTCATCCCGTTTCTAAGTACAAGAAAAATACATTAGTTTCTTATATGCGTTGGGTGAACAACAATGGACATCATCCTCAATCTTGGACGGTTCTCACTCAGGTTTTTTTCTATTGATTGTAAGCAAATGATAAAAAAAAACGAGGAAAATAAGGTTGAAATAACTCTCTGCTCATTTACGACAATTGTCTCCTCTCTTGAATTTTATTAAAACGTTCCGTGTCAACATGAGGTTCAAACAGTTTTGTCGCGACGAGCCAAATCCCATAATCAGCCGATGATTGCTTGGAGCTGTCAGTGTGATAGTAATTCTCTGGGGATAGGACAATATAAAATACTGCTGTCTCCTCAAAATGTGCTAATTCAGTGGAACATATAAGTCATGTGTAAGCAGAGTCATGTACTAGAGCAAGTAGTTGTTGAAGATGGTATGGTTGCTATATAATAGTATGGGAAATTAAATGGGACGGAATACTAATCAACGAGGATGACTAGTGGGCCGGTCAGTGTACAACTGCTTTACATATTTGGCTATGTAAGTAGCGACGTATATTTTATTACCTTAATGTCAGATCAGATTTGCACTCTTGGCCTTCCTTCATATACAAAGATAGTAGTTCTACAGAATAAGAAAAGGTGAGAAGGAACATTGACTTGAGTATATTGTGTCATGTAGTAAGTTTGCATAGGTACGTCCAACATAATATGTTCTTGTAGAGAATGGATGGATGAGAAGGAAATGATTATTGTTTCCAGCAGGATTATATACTCCATGACATTTTTATTCTTCACCAGTGCATTGCATTCTAAGTACTATTTTTTAATGTATGTCCAAAGAACTGTACCAGCAGTTAAATGGAATTTTTTTCTGCATGTATACATATGTATATAATATATTGCTACATAATTTAGCACGCTGTAATGTCATGCAAATGATAGGAGAAGAAAGCAAGTACATGGATTTTCTGCTGCGTAGTATTTTATAATGTATATAGTCAATATTTTATTTCTAGTTTTCATTACTATTTGTACTGTATTTTTTACATTAGCCTTTTATGTTGTCCAAATCAACTTGAGGAAGAAAAGTTTATTGCGATTTTTATTGATGCTCACAATTAGTAAGGGTAGTAGTGCGATAAATGTAAATATTGTAAATATGTTTATCTGTACGTAAATACTTTGGGAGCGCCGAGGATATAAGCAAGGACTGTTAATATAGTAACAATAATAAGAAGTGACAAGAGTTGACAATTTACATGTTTTCTGTCATATATAATAAAAAAGTAACACATCTGAAGAAATGGTATTTCATAAAAATGTAAAAAAAAAACAAAGTACATAGAAAAATGCAGGAGGGAAATGATATATGGATAGATATTTAAGTCACATATTATCTGTCCAATCCTATAACATATACACTGATCCTTAAAATACTATGTATATGATATTGACCACGTGCGATAATATATAAAAGTTTAAATATAAAAGTGTTGGGGATATAAAAAAAATTGTATTTGAGAACAATTGAAAGGTTGAATATACTAAGAGATGAAGTTGTTAAAAAAAGCGTCACTTGTGAAAAAGATACTACAATTTAAATACATAAATAAAATCTTCAATGCCAAGAAGCTTTGTCCAGCATCTCCGGACACTGGATTATTTCTTCTTGTAATCTTCTCCTGGACTTGTGTAGGAATTGCCATCATCTCCATATTCTCCACCATAATTACCATACCTGGCCTTTCCCCGTCCACCTCCAGAAGATCGACCACCTCCGGAAGATGAGCTTCCACCATCCTTATGATTGTACTGTTGATGATCCGAGTCTCCATAATCCCCTTTATTTGCTTTATCGTAAGAGGCGTAGTTGGAGTAGCCAGTTTTACCTTGATAAGAATTGGAATTTTGGTAGCCTCCCTTCGTCTTTTTCCCATCGGAATGCCGATTTTGAGTACTATAGTGTTTGGGCCGTGGATTATAATGACGATTGTAGGACTGGTAGCGTGGCCTTTGACGTCCAGCAGCCACAGCTAAATCACCTGTTTCACCTTTCTGAGGCACATAGGGTGTCCATACTTTTGCTGGAGGTGTTGGAGGACTTGGTCGGGGATGGTACGGAGCTGCAAAATACTGACTTGGATGTTCTGGGGTCAAATCTTCAGGATCTCCACGTAAATAAGCTTCCTCTTCGGGCGCTTCCTGACCTCTCACTCCATCTTGACCGTTGGTAGGCACCAGAAGGAATATGAGGCCTGCCGTTGTAAAAATGAGGAAAAATACAGGGTTTTTCATGTCGTGAAGGGATAAAAATGATTTCTTTTGTTACTCTTTTTTCTATCTTTATCTTCCTCTTCTTTTTCTTGCAAAATTTATAATAATGTTCTATCCCGATGAACCTTTTTTTATCTATTGTGTAGACCGTTAGGAAGAGAAGAAGAGACTGACAAGATGAGAAAAGAGTTGGGAAGAAGGTTCTTTGCAAGAGAGAATCTATGTTAATTGTGTAAGAGTGAAGTGTTCCGGTTGATAGTTTTCTTGGAGCTATTTATGCCTTTTGGGTCTTAGCAAAAATACGTTCGGTTGACTAATCAGCTGGCAACTGAGGAAAAACGAAAGCGAATCGAACACTCGACACATTTTTATATTCCTTAAATATCGTATACGAAGAAAAATAATGCTTTAACACTTTTGCTCTATACCACAGCTTTGTATATTAACTTTATTCTAGCCATTCATAATCCCAGGTTTTTCTATAAAATTTCTACCCTCTGTCAGCCCAAAAATTGTAAGAACATATCTACACATTTACATGCATCTAATGCTATAACTAGACAAAGGGGCTCTCTATACCATATGTACAAGAATAGAATTTACCCTCATTTTTGTAAATCAAATACAACTAATACAAGCAAAGTGCAGAGCAAAAGTCTTGGATTATAATTCTGAGGCCATTCATTTTAACTTTATTTTGTATGCATAGAGATCAGCTCCTCGCTATAGACTTATACTTCCCTCCCTTAGAGTCAATAATAGGCATATAAGTAACGCCCAATTTTACACACTCGAACCGAAACCAGTAAAGCCTTAGCAAAAGTTGCTTGAACATTAGACGTTAATTTTTAAATTAAACGTTAATCGTTATTGAGTAAATATTTACTAGGACATGACTGCATACTAAATAGGTTCATGTGCTTACAAAACTATATAATGTACGTATTATGAAGCTTTGAAACAAAAAAAAGCTTCACACCATATAAAAATTCACGTCCCAGCTGGATTTTTAACGGATAAATGCCAACATTTACACGGATGCAGGAGCTACTGAGGCAAGAAAACGAAGCCTACATTTGAAATTGAAACCTACATGGGGTTATAAAATATATTAAATACATATGCACGCTTACCTTTTTAAAAGACTGCAGTTTATAAAGATTAATAGGAGATGTGAATACGAAATGATAACAGCTTTGTTTTTCACATTATTACAGTAACATTGTGCTTTGTAAAACTCAAAAGGTATAACTTTTCCAGCTCATTTGAATCACATAATACACTAAAGAAGACAAGTTAGGATACTAAAAAGTTGTATTGTAATCATCTACCCATAGCATAGAATGAGGCTTATAAAATTCAATCTTTACCCTTAAGTCGTTTCAGTATGGAGGCAGATAGATTTTTTTTCATAGTTTTTGACATGAAATTATTTACATAAAATAGTATGTAAATACTAGAGAGCTACTTCTACGCTACCCCACACAACTCCACATTCTAGAGTATTATTCCCTTTCCTGGCACCTTTCCTACATGAGAGAACACTTATAAGTCGAGATAACCGTAAAAATAATGACGGAAGAGAATGTAAACAGAAGGGAGTTTAGTTGCAATTACGGATTTTTTTATTCTTCACATTATATTCCTTAAATGTATGTTAAAATATTATTATTATTATTATTGTTTGCATGAGTATTTTAAATGTGAAAATTCTCAACCGGTTCGAAGTTTCCGTAGGTCCTTACGCTGCTGTTGCAAAGATTTTTTCCTATGCCTTGCAAGAGAAATATTCTTTTTGGCCATCAGCTGTAATTGAAAAGAATTAGGAAAACAAATTTCCGTTGAAAAATCAACATTTTATTGATTAGATTTTCCATTCCTTCATGAACCAAAGTGAAAGTATTATTCATGCAAATAGTAAAGTAAGAATAATTTGTACAGGCTCATATTTCAATACTATTTGATTAAATTGGACATAGAAGAAGAGTTTGTATGAAAAAAAGATCAAAGGCCAATCCATCCAAGTGCTAATATAAATATGCAAAAAAACGTTTTTTGTATCAATAACAAATTATATCTCGTTTGTTAAGAGTGTAAGGGGCAAAGGAAGATGTTAGTTACAATCCGCCTATTGTTGAGCATGTGTTGTTGAGTGTGTGTAGGGACGAGATATAGCATAATGAATTCATTGAATGGGAGGCTTTATTACGAGATTCATGCAATAGTAGTGTATGACTCTCTCAAAGAGAAAATGTAATGTAATGTTACTTAGTTGTAGGTGAGTAAGTAAATAATGTGAGTAAAAATTAAAATAAAATAATTTGTACTAGAAGAGGTGTCAAGCCATAAATTATATGGCGTGCAATAAAGGAATTAAATAATAATAATAATTACTACACCACAGACAATAAATTATGAATGAAGGAGGAAATGAGTGTGGAACATACTTCTGCAACAAAGTCCGTGTAGACAATATGGTTATGAGAATTTTGAGATTTCCGAGGATTGGCACCAAACGAGTAACCACGCATTCTGATCTGAGCAATTTGTTGTGGTGTCCTAAGGATGGGCTGCCGAAGAGACTGCGGCGTCTGAAGACCCCAATGTATTGCAAAAATTGGCGTGAGGACAAGAAACTTCCAACCTGTGACTCTTGCCTCTAACACCTGTCAAGTTAAAGACGACACCATTCTTCCATTATTTATTGGCGTAAATTATACAAAAGCTTTGACACATTTCAACTCATATATGAACGGCGAAAGACATAATAAGACAAGGTGCTTTTTCACTTCTTTTATTATTATATTTACCACATGAAAAAAATTCTATGCAAATTTATATATGTACATGAGAGGGAGAAGATTTACTTTGTGGCTTTCGGTGTATGAGAAAAAAATCAACAGATATAAATTGTCCTTCTCAAGAAAAGAATAACTCGAAAAACATTGTCTATGAGGATGGTAGTTGGTTTGGTAGTACTAGTAGTAGTAGTAGCTCTATGGGGATTATTAATTGTCTGGTAGGGTAGGAGTATAGACGACGACAACACTTCTTATTGAATCTGAATTAATTTGTCCACTTCAGCAAGTTCGCGCCATTGATAGGATTATCCTAGGGTAATACAAATCACCTTGTCTTACACTGCACCCCAAACTAGGGCGAGTAATGTTTTTACATAGCATGACATGACCAAGTATGTAGTAAGTGGAACGTCATGGTGGGATTCATCTTCTCTCTTCTTATTAATGTAGGAGTGAATTACTATTTGCTTTAGTGTCATAGCTCTGGTCATATCCACTTAAACTTTATACTTCTTACCCATTGTTCTCCACTATATTCATCATGGTATACCGGTACCTTAGGGTATGGAGTCACAATATATGGTAACGTATGGGATAAAATTTTCAAAAGTACAGGTTCGCAAGGCACGTATAAGTATACGTGTTGGTACTGCTCAGTTCCTTTTTCTATATTCTGCTCTTTTGATATCCGTATGTAGAAAAAAGCAGGACCGACAGGCAAAAATACTAGATTGTATAGCCTACTAATGTATTACCATAAGTGATATAGGAGCTTTGAGTGTGTGTGTGTGTGTGTGGTTTCACTAGATAGATAATTTGGTAATATCCTTAAATTCATGGATATTTGCCGCAAGGGAAGAACAAAAGGAAAAAATTAAAAGGTTGCGTACCTGTGAGCTGCGAGTGAATCCGTAGCCAATAAACCGTTCATCATGTGCTGGAATGACATCAGAGCTGAAAATTTTACGTTACAATCATAATATTTTAGGTGGAAAGGGTAGCAATGAGATTTGTCTGACTGAAGGAGACAGAGAGAGGGTGAGAGAGAGAGAGAAAAAAAGGAGATGAAGATAAAAATGGTCAAGAGCGAGACTATCTTGAGAGACAGACAGTTAATTAAAAGGAGGAAAATTACCAACCTGACATAGAAAGGTTCATAATGATTCATCCGTGGATCAACCATATGCGAGATTTGTACAGGACCTTCATCGATATTAGTACTAACCCACCTGTCGGGAGCCCAATGATAACATCAGTAATAAAAGAATTTAATGAGCATTTTGAACAAATTATTAGCGTAGATGAACATGTTAAATCGTACGTCCGCAGCACATAATATAGACATATAATATAATCACTAGAGCTTGCTTTTCTATGATACTTTCCATCACTCACCACGGAGAAGACTGGGAATGGTCATGTAATTTGTTCTTGTGTATTATAATTGAAATTACTACTGTCATCATTACAATATCACGATGACCAAATGCTGGGACTGTGGCAATTGATTTTTATTAACCATTTGCTACTGTATAGTTCTAATCATTAGATGCATTTCTCTGCTGTGGGGAATGTCTTTGAAAAATATTCCAATTTGGGCAGAAGCGAGGACTATGTTAGAAGTTGCTTGCGATAAAATGCGAGAGGAAATTGTTTCCATCCAGTGATCCGCGTGTATGCTGAAGGATTTTATGCAGGCAGAGTATGGGTGACTCTGATGTTATGGCTCATTTTCCACCACCATACTGTAGTAAAACTATGGATTAGTATCTACTTATGAATTCAAATTACTATCCTATATATGAAATAATGGCTTCCTGTAATTTTTTATTGCAGTTTTCCAACGTTTTAATCGTACTAATGCTTGGAGCCCAAAAGCCTTCTGGCGGATATTAGTGTTCGGCTAAATTCCTTTAGCTTTGTGGAATTATTACTAATTCTCTGCCTAGCAGTTTTCCCAAGTATATTTTGATAGCATAGTATAATCCCTGGAAAAACCAAAAGCGGATCGTTTCAAAGAGATCGTTGAACGTTTAGCCGCTCAGACTTGTTACAACCCTTTAATATGCTTAGCTCTGACTTAGTTTTTGTATTTTTTGAAAATTCAGCAAAATAATAATTACCCTGTGATGTTACGCACTGATTAGAATATCTTTGTAACTCACTTAGGGATTAATTTACCACAATGGCATTAACCCTTTAATGCTAAAAGCAGATTTTTTACATTAACGTTTCTGATTTCACCGTATTTCACTACTGCAGATTCTCTGTAAATAGCTGCACAATTAAATTAAAATGTAATGTCTTTGCGACCAATTTCCAACAAGATTCAAATTCCTTCCGAAATTTATTGGCCTGACATTACATGGAAAAAAAGTATCAAAAATCGTGGTTACAAATAGCACCGAGGATCCTCCACAACTCATTTATCACTTTGTGCCGACAATAAGAAAATACGTTATCATTAAGTTCCTTGTTATCTTATGCAGAAAATAAAATAAACAAAATTCTGGAGTCATTTTGCCTGGAATCGCCTAAAATTCTGTTAAAGTATCCTTTATGGCTACATTCAAACCTTGCTTGGGGGTCATCTAAATAAATTGAATACATTAATACTACTTAACAAGCTCTTCTGCATAATTTCGTGTATAGTTGGCCTCTCTATTGAAAAATCAAGCCATATGAGTTTATTCCGCACCAATCTATATAGTCTATGATAACTTGCGACATTTACACGTGTGGGAGTATAAGGCACGCGTAATCAAATCTCACATGCGATGCGTGCTGTCATGGTTATTAGTTCCAGCAATGAGTAACAGATTGTTACACGGATGTAATAATCTAATCTAATAGTAAAACAAAGCCTTGCTCCAGGGAATGCTCACGCGAGGTCATGAGTGGTAAAAATTCTCCATTGATTGTTTCTTTTAGAACTTTATCCAAATATTTGGAATAGAAAGCACTTATTCCACCTTTATACTCATTGAGGCTCCTCCGGGTGTAATATCCGGGGAGAAATTGCAGCTGTAGCTCGTATGTACAAAAGGTATACACTTTTCCTAAATATATTGTCAAGCAAAGTATAGTGTCACAGTTTTTACTGGTGTAACACATATGTACCAGCAGGGACATAGTAATAATTATAAAATACCTACAGACTACAGATACTCTAAGGATATCTGTATGGATGAGTCAAATAGAATTTTTGCACATACATGGAATAATTAGTGGCCCAATGTCCAAATCGGTAGATCTTTAAATGGAATTGTCGTGCCAATCCACTACTCGCATACTCTATTAATTGACGTTTCGTCTCTGGGTAGCGAGCTGATCTCTCCAATTCATAAACAGGAATCACGAATGCACACCTTCAACAGAGAAAAAAACAAGACAAATGACAAGAGCGTTTATAGACTAAATCAATTGACTACACAAAACACACACTTTCCCTCCTTGTGTTCGGTCCTATGCATTTTCCTGACCACACTAACATTATTTTACTCGACAGGTGACAATAGTAACTGGAGTTGTCAATCTACTGGATACATATATTCCAAGCTATTACTCACCATGACAACCCTAAATAAAATAATTTGAAACGGATAGACTCATAAAAACCCATGTTGAACAAACTGTCTGTCTGAATTTGACAATATTTTCTTGACATTCTTTCATTTATGGATTACATGATAAACAAGTATAGACACACGTCACATTCAAATACCCCAAGTTAACACATAAATCCATGCCTAATCTATAAATGTATGTATAAATACACTGAGAGAAAAACCATGAAGACTTTCATTTACACAGCTCCTTCTTTTAAAAAAATCCTCATCCATATAGCAAAAAACCTTTTGAGGGTGTTTCTATCTAAGCTGTGCACTGCGCAGCATTATTATTATTACATATTGTAATTCTTATATGAAGATACTTTTTTCAGACATAAATTAACTTTTGAATGAGTCATATAATTAAATTAACATAATTTTTTCTCTCCTCCATTTCCATTGATTTTATTTTTCTATCAGGCATGGAAAAAAAATCTTTCACACTTACTTGGAACATTTTGAGCTTGGACTTTCATAAAATTCTTGAAGCAAGAGAGAAGAGTTGGGACGAGGTATTATGTCCACATCTGTCATGAACACCCAGGATGTGGTGCATGTCTGAAAGCAATATTTAAGATTGAGAAGACACAACAACAGTTAAATGTCACAGTGCTATAAGTGAGTATATATATCTACTTTCTCAATGAATGTGTCCTATGGTATATTATAGTGTACAGTAAATAACCACAAATATTATGCTTCATCTCCATTCTTTATCAGCTCATTCTGATTTTTCTCTCTGAGGTTTCCAAACCGCACATTAACAACGCAAATTCTATTCTATTCCCTCAATAAGAGAACCGTGTGGTAAAAAAAGAGTCCCTTCCTTCTAAATAAGTCTCTAAATACCATATAGTATATCTCTCACACAGCAACCACCACGTTTCAAACAAAACTATGCCAAACAGTTACTAAATTAAAACTTTTCTTTCCATATTTTAACTTCCTATTTAGTCATCTTTGTTCAAGAGTTGCGCCCAGATGCTGTAACGTATACATATTATATACGTACTATCCACTACACCTAACCAAATAAAACTTCAAAATTATTATTTATGACAACTATGAATCATTTTTTTCCAACTTAAATTTATTACTTTTTTTCCAGCTTTTTTGTTGTTGTCAATCTATAGAAAAATCCTTGCTGATATAAAAGCAGACGCAATGTATAACGGAGGGTAGGAAGAATCTTATTGTATCTAGGTGTGCGTCAAGCCTCTGCTCTATGGAAATGTCTTAATACTTCATGCATATTAAGTTGTTTTCATGCCCCGACCTTAAGAAAAGAGGAAAGAGCAGATGGTTCTACAAGGAAGATCTAATAAATTCTATAAAATTGGCCTAAATTTTGTTTCACATGAGCAGAGAGAGAGAGAGAGAGAGAGAGAGAGAGAGAGAGGGGGGGAGAAAAAGGAATAGAATAAAGGTATTGAAATTATTTCCAGGGAAAAAATATGCAGCGCTCCATACCCACACTCACACACTCACAAAAGTCTCTTCAATAATAATAACTAAAACAATAATATTCAGTTTGCAAGTATATACATGGACGGACAGAGGACATAACGTGTGAATGCCGACGCTGAACTTGAACCTAAGATTTATGATTGAACTTGATTACCGTATAGTAATTTAGCTTCCAAATAGCAGTTCATGTGTGTTAGATGTTTAATAATAATTAATATCAGGTCTACAACGTCACGCACCTTGTCTTCTCACACGATTCTCTTGTTGTTGTACATACGAGTACGTACTTGGTCCTCTGTATAAAAAGTGTGTGTGTATTTTGTAAAGATAAAGAAAAACCATCATTTTAATATTCCCATTGCCAGAGAGCTATGTATTATTTTCTACTATGCTCCCTTATTAAACTTCCAAAGTCTGTTTTGCGTAGACAATTTTTTTTCATTTAAAGGTGTGTGTATATAGGGGAATGCGTAGGAAGGAATGAGCACAAGTTTATATTTAAGTTAATTTAGTAACCAATAATTTAGTGAAAAGGATAATTTCAAGAGAACCTCCTGTTCAAAATGTAATATTTTATTCTCCTTTAGTATCGCTCGAAGGAATAAGGATGATTATTATACAAATTCCCATGTAAATCTACACAACGACGGATCAAGTTCAAACATGTAAAGAGCTCAGGTGTAAAATTATTGTAGAGGTATATATGTAGTAAATACTATATGGAACGGCAATAGGACAAAGGTAGTGGAGAATTTTCAATCATATCATTTAGTAAATTGAGTAATTTACTACATACGAGTAGTTACATGTTACATCAAGTGTAATAGTGCGCTATTTAATTTCGGTGCGTGTTGTACATATTATTAACATTGGAAATGAAACATACAATAAAATTGTTTTTTATTGAATCTTATCCCCTTGAGGCTTATACACACACGAGGTGCTGGAAAAGCAAGGGAATTAGGCAATATATATGACACATAGTAAATAAAGCTATTACATACAACGACACGGTATGTGGACTTGGTGTGTGTCCATGTCCAAACTATCTAGCTGTGTAGACTGCCTTGTGTAATGAGGAAAATATAGTTAATTGAAAGGAAAAGCAAAGCAGTTGAAAGGTCCGGAGCATAAATCAATTATCAAGCACAGGAGGAATAGTTAAGCCTTTTCTATACTCTTGTGAACCACAGTACAAAGTAATATATGAATCAAGTTTTGCACAATAAATCATAAAATGTTTGAAGAAAAAACAAAGTTTGCCTTCCCATATGTTTACTCTTCCATTTATACCTGACTTTTAATAAATGCTAACCTTTTATGACCATACAGACATACATTTATTTATAGGGTAATTCCATACACGAACCCACGATAGTGAATACAATTTGGAAAAGTGAACCGCCCTGCGTTGACACTTACGAGTATCCATCCATGCACATTTACACACACACACACACATACACACACACTCTCAATTTCTATAAGGCTTCCAAACAACCAACATAACAAGAGAGAGCATGTACATACAAATGCATCATAATACATTCTGAATCTATTTACATTTATGGTTAGAAAAAAATGACTGCGTATCTAATGTATGCCAAAACTAATCGTTTAGGAAAACTCTACATGATTGCATTCTAATATTATTCTCACTCCTTCTAATTCTCTCTCATGTAGGTAGAAGAGAGAGAGAGAAGAGCGTATTATGTACGTAGAGCAGTATAAGTTTCATTTTCAAATTTAACAAAAAATAACATATTGCATAAAAATGACAGTTGGAAAATAACTATAAATCAGTCACAGGCCTCACAATTATTTCTCTCTAATTTTCATTGATAAATGAAAATACTAAATTTTCTATTATTACTTTAAGTACCACTTGTTTAGCAAGTTTTCAAGGTATCATTATTTAATTTAAGAATAAGAATTAAAAAATGAAAGAAGATAAAAATCCTTTGTCTTTGGATTTTTTCAAAACTTGCCAAAATTTTGCATACATATTTTTACATTCAATAATAAAAAGGCGTTTAAAAATTTCCAAAAGCTTTACTAATAATTTTATAAAAATTCAGGAGAATTTTAACTTCCCTAAAATATGCCTGCTTTGTAAAGGACTGTAATAATTTACAGAGAAACTTAATTTTAAAATTCCATACACATTCGTATCTTATAGGATTACTGCAGAGTAATAATTAACCTGGGGGTTTTTCCTATAGTGAAAGAAAGAAGACTTGAACCTACCTTCCTGGCAATGTTACGCATGTGATTCTGAGGATACAAAGCACCTTGATCAATTCCATCAGGTAGTAATTTCTTCATTATTAAGGAAAGGAACTCAAAAGGCTGGCCACATGGATGGTCATACCAAGGAGTAAAGTCAAATCGTGAGCTGTCGTTGAGTGAATTCATGGGCTCATAATTCACAGGTACAGCCACATGGATCGAAACAGTTTGAGTAAATAATGCACTACATCGCTGCATGTAAATATTAAACAAGTTGAGGATCATCCACTCGTCGGAAGTCCGAATGTAGACAGCTAGTGAAATGGGTCCCAGCCATTTTTCTGACACTTCTCCAATCGATGCGAGACGATCAATCGAACCCTATAGAAATTCAACAAATCCAGGATTTACTCCCACCTACTCATACATGTATGTACTACATATATATAAGAATATAAGGACTTAAGCATCTCCCTATACGTGTAAAAAAACTTTTAAGATAAAAGTATATTTACTCCAGAATAATTTTAGTTAATGTATTGGTTCCAAGATGGTTGAAACATTTCCCCTCAAAGATTTTCTAATTACTTTAGTCCTGGGATTGGTTTTGAGGAGATTCTTGAAAATTTCATTAATAATTTCCTGTCAGCACTTAACTAACCAAACTCACTTTGCTCGCTTCTCATGATTAGTGTAAACTTGTAATTTCCTAAGAGTCGGCACGAACTCATCAAAATCATCCAGCCATGTTCCTAGTTACCACTCGCTACTTACCCACTGCACTGTATAGAGTGCCATATTACATTGACTCAACCTCGACTCCAGGGACGTGCTCTGAAAATTTACGTGAGGTCGTTTATCAGTGATGATATGTTAGTTCATTCTTTCCATTTGATCATCTATCTTCCTCAAAGACCACATACTATATAACGTCTCTTTTTCCTCAACTTTCTACGGAAAATTCCTAGTAAAAAAAAATTTCTCCTACGAAAGCTGTTTCCTACACAATTCCACGTCTCCCATGTTTCAAAGGTGAAATTTCAGCTATAAAAGGTATACATACCTATACTTGAAATTGCGTTTAATACTCTAGACCAGATAAAGTATGATATGGAGTAGAGGAAGGAGAGAGTACACACACACTACTCGTAAAAATATCCTAATAAATTTTCATGTAATTCTGAGGGACTCTTGGAACTGTAATTTGCAATTCATTTCAATTCTGGAAGTATGCCATAGTAAAAAAAAAAAAAGACGAGGCAGACGTTCAAATATTACTACCGCAGGGGCGCTAAGTATCTTGGTACTATCAAAGCAGCCGCCATAGTTATTGGTATGAGGGAAAAGCCCAAGTACTTTGTACTATACTACTAAGCTTCCCTGTCATTTTTAGTTGCTCTTCTGCGGTGAATTCGGGACGAGAGCTTTAATAGCTTTCATGGGAAACGGTATTAAACTTTGCATCCTTCAAGTTCCACTAGAAAAAAAGCAAGTTAGAGTGGAACTCTTGAACCCAAAGCTTTACTAAAAATGTGTACCCTATAAGTAGTTCTTTTCCCTCGAATTTTTATCTACTTACAATCAGATACTAAACGCCCAGTAGAGATAAATGCTAGAGCTCAATGGTTCCTATTTTCACAGTATTAATCATTAGCCACTAATAAGGTGGGTGTCAACAGAAATATACAATTACCAGATAAATCTTTACAGTGCTTCTTGCTAGTATGTATTTTAATGGAGGAGATGTTAAAATTCATTTAAAAATCAAAGGACAAAGGAGAATACAGATATGTAAGGAAAATCATCCACCGTGTTTCCCATCTTGTTTTTAGTCTGTGCTCCATTTTTATAACAATTAATTTGTGGGCTAAAAAAAGTCAAAAGTGTTTTGCCGGAAATAAGTCGTTATCTGTATTAAGGACAAGAGCATTGGGATGGAGCTTGTAGGCATTTTTGGGGTGAGACGGAGTCCCACCCATTCAAAGCGCCTTTTCTGCACAATGAAGCATTAATGTGCAAATTATCTCCTTAACTCGTGCTTTTTGCAAACCTAAAAAAAATCCTCCATGTGACTTCTCTATGTGTATGAGGCAGATAGAACATAATACAGTAGAAGATAATATAGATATATAGGAGGGCACATACATTAAATGAACCTACTTGGTCTAACTTGGAAGTGCTGCTGAATTCCTAATATTACCATGATACCCATTTTCCCTTGGGTATAAAACTACTACATTACTGCTTACACGAGTACCGAGGAATAAACAAAACACAGCTATGCAGTAGGTTTGGAAGGTAATTCTGGAGGCGAGACAAAAGGTGCGCATACTTATTAAAAATATATATAATAAGCTATGAGAGCATCACCATTCATATAGACACTCTTTCCAGTAAAACCACCTCAGCTATAGTGGTAACATGAAGAACTCAATCTCATGAATTATTGAAGGGTGTTCACTCAAGTAAACGCTCGTATAACTTATAAGAGTTCCGGAACCCTCCGTATAGTTTAGTAGAGTGAGAGAGAGAGAGAGCCAATATTAAAGTAAAGAAATAATATTTCTGGGAGAGTGCAACTATATGCATATACATACTGGAAGCTTGAGCGAAGTTTCTCCATTTACTTGAGCTTTCCCTATATTTTACACCACTGCAAGTTGGATAATTCCATTTGATCCTGCAAATACCATAAAATGCAATGGTTGGAGCTTAGCAGTTACTGGGGAATCATCTGAAAGCAAGGTTATGATTCTATACTCACTGTTCCATCGTTTTATTTCCCAATTCTTCTTACCAACTTGATACCTCCCTACACTACACTTGTCAAATGAGAGTGAAGGATGGAGGAAGAAACATGTTACAGCCCTATGGTATACGGTCATCAATCCAGGCTTGAGCGAGAAAGATTCTTTCTCATTTATTTCCTATACCCACAAGTAGTATTACGGTTCATCCTTATTCATAAATAGATAGTTATTGATTATTTCTATATCTTGATGCGGCCTTTTTTACGAGCATTATTTACGATTGAAATATGGACTCCACTTTAATTGAATCAAGATCATTTCTTTCCTATATAGCTAAATAGCAGTTCCTCAAAAAAAAAATAGAGTCATGTAACTGCAAGGTCGTTTATATTTTCCTCTCTCTCTTATACATACATAGATACATATATGCTTATATGTTATTAAATGCATATTAAATACACACGTTATAGGGCCGCCTTTCTGTGCAAAATTTGATATATTATGTAGAAAATATAAATATGTTAAAGAGAATATAAAATCGTGCGCTGCGTGAACTTTATTGGGTAAATTTATTTATACCTTCATCCTGCAATGCTCGCATGTATCAGTTTTGTTAAAATATATACTGTGTATAGAAAATACCATTGTAAAACATACAATAGATCCCATCTATATATTCCACCCAAAGCTAGTTATATGGGAAAAGGATACTCCACAAGTTTAAGGTTCAGTGCTGAGAGGGTATCAAATTTTAACTAATATATTTTGAAAGAGTGAGAATATGTACGATATATTATGTATGAATAGATACACGCTATAGAAAAAAATCTAAATGTGTTTCATGGATATAAATAACATATACTACTACATACATACATGCTACTTCGTTGACGGGCTTGAGCGGTTTCTTGTGAAGATTTCAAGGCTGCTGTTCCTTGTTACGTTAGATAATTAACAGTTTAGAAGGAGAGCAAATAAAGATAATGAGTCGTTTGATTTGATCTCGAGGGATTCACCTGCCGAAGAACCGAACCTTTGAATCAATCTCTCACTCTAATCCACCATTTAGCCAAAGAGTTGACTAAATACGGTGGAAAGGCTAAAAGGCATATTGATGAAACACTTTGCGTTTATTTCAAGTTCAACACTACTAAATAGACAACTGCAGGGGTTATAGATAGATAAGTGGAAGGTATATAAATAATCGCTGAAGAAGCATTTCTTCAACTCTTTTTTGACTGCTTTTCATCTATTTTCGCAAGGTTGCATAAAACTTAGAGAGCCTTAGAAAGACTGTGTATATATTTACAGTTTAGTCTTCTTTCTTGCATGTTTTAGGAAGAAGAAAAATTCCATATAGATAATGCTATATACTTACCTGTGTTGCGAGGCAAACATTGAACCGGTTCATCAGTTCCTCCCAAAGAGAGCCAGCCCAAACCCATTCGTAGATTTTGAGCTACATATGTGCGTAGTTTTGTTGTTGGTTGGTTGGTTGATGGTTTGCCGAGAGGGAAAAGATAGAGAACAAGAGAAAATCAGCAAATCATTTTTTTTCCTGGCCATGTATCAACCATAAATATGGTAATCAAATGTCTGAAGATCAATGTGTCATGCTCATTTAAATATTTTATCCCTCTCCTCTCAAATTTTACAGACAACAATCATCGGAATAAAACAGTAGAGGTTAAAAAAATACATCAGCATGTTTACTACAACAGTATATTATGTATATATGGATTCATGGAAAAAAATTGTATTGAGAAAAAATTATGTTCAGGGAATATACTTTGAAACTTCTAGGTATTTTCAATGGTGCCTGTACGTGTATATGAGAGAGAAGAGACAGAGAGAGTTATGTAATAAAAGAGGTAAGGAGGAATAATATGCGTGAATTACCAACATAAGTTGAGGGTATACCGGAAAAAGAATTAAATTTTAATGACAGGATGAATAGAATGAAAGCTAATGTAAAGTATATGCACGTACCATTCGTCTGTTGTCCAGTCTTCCTTGAGACCAATGAATGCATGGAGGAATCACTTTAACATCATTGCTACTAAAGCTCCTATTATTATTCACATTATGGGAACGGTTCGACTGAATGCTAATGAAAGGGGAAACTATCTGGTAACAAGTTGGCGATGCACTTCTTTTGAAATGAATCACTTGATTGACACAAACCAGGGTAATGAAGAAGGCAGAGATGGCGAGGGTATGGCGGTGTAAAAATCGACAAAGAAAGTTGCTTATACACCATCTCATGTTTAAATTCTTTAAATCTAATTCTGTATACCACCGCCCGTCTTACTTCCCTACCTATATACAAGTACTTGGCTAAATTATATTCCTGGAAGAATATAATTTACTACTCGGGAAATGATTTGCCGACACATATGGAATTTTCCACTAAAATTCCTTGTAGTTAGAATTTAGCCAATACTATAATAATACATGGCATTTGAATTAAATTGCTCCATGTTTCCCTCTCGTAATAAAAAAAATATTTATGGATTCCTCCTTTTGACACTACTATAAGTATATGATGAAATCATGCGGTATTCTAACTTTTGGCAGTCTTGGCACATTTTTTTTCAGAAGAACAATAGTTTTCTATGTAAATAATACTTGGTAAATGGATATTTTACAAAAACTAGCAGCTGACTCAGTATATAGTAGCTCCCTTTTATAACGCAAAGCTATAGTATTAAATTACAATTACTTCCAATGTTTTTATCTTTTCCTGGATATAGTACGTGTGTATAAAAGACGTATTAACTCCATTGATTGACTTCAAAGGAGGAAATGTTAGAGGATTTTTCTTTATTCACAATATATACGTAGACCACCTTTTGAGAAACTATTGATTCTAACGAGGAAGAATGTTAATTACCATGTAATTTGAATTTTTTTTCGAGTTAACTTGAAAACTTTAGCAAATCTTTTTTGTTGTAATAGAGAGAGCAATAAATAGATGCAAGAAATTTATAGTTGAATATTAGTATTAGTATAGGAAGTGAGCACTACAAGTTACAATAGCACAAGTTTTTAAAATTTATAATTTTTTGTAAGAGAGAAGAAGAGTATTGAAATATATTAAATGAAACTTATTAAACTGGAGAGAGAAAAAGAGTGGGAATTTGTTCCGTGGGACCATATTGCTCCCATTTGTTGGATGCTGACTCACGGCTGGACCAACTTTCTCAGATGCCGTTTCCCTGCTTCTCAGGCAAGTGAGGAAAGCAGCGTGCATCTTCCCTTTGGCAGATAGAGACTTTGAGTAACGCAACCGCACTTGTTCTAATCAATACATTCTGCAACATTGTTCGGTCTCTTTTGAGAGAGGAATAAAATGTTGTGTGTGTTGATTTTAAAAATATCTAGAAATTCTCTACCTACTCTTTCACCCCTTCACTTAACTTGATTGAATAGCCTTCATCAAATGTAGTTATTGAGAAATTCAGTTGTATTTTTTTGGAAATTCCATTGATTTTTCCTATGCATACATCGTCACACGAAGCCAGTCCACTGCCGGAGAACTTCTCCCGTAGAGTCCGCACAGCCATCAGTTCCCGGAGTTTGCATAATAAGCTCCAATACCTACAAATTTCCTGTTAATGCTAATACATACAACCAAGTGAACCAAGTGGTTGGTTACTCAACTTTAGTGGAAAAAAAGTTTACTAAATATTTTTATCCATACCACGACCACCGTATCAAGAGGCATGGCATAGTGGCTTGTAAATAGATATACATACAGTGATTGTATGTATATTCTTTGTATCTATGGTAGCTCTGGATAGGACACCTCTCATCATCACCCAAACATGCCCATACACTCGAACTGTTTATTTAATAGGATTTAAACATCTCAATTTTGATTAGAATTTGGTTAGTCATCTGACTGAATGAATTGGAGTGAGCTTTAAAGGTGTTTACATAAGTAAAGGTTTCAATCCGAGTCAACATGATTTGAGACTCTTGGGATTACAGAGATTGAGTATTTATTTTGCATGAGTGAATACTACTTCGACGTCATTGTTCATGTTTACGCCTCAACACATTTTTTTGGGAGAATCATGCAAGTGAAAAGCCTCGTTGGTCTGAGAGCTCTCCTTCACTCTCTCACAAAAATCATCTGATATAATAGAAAGCATGGAGGGTTTTGATTGTGCTCAAATCTCTGTATAGCTCCATACGCTTATAAACATTCTCACGGAGAAGACACATTGTATAGATCTGTGTTTGACTAAAGTGTCATTTCCATTCAAGTGTCAGTAACAATAATTATGTAGTTAGTTGTTAGTGACAGAGACAGGGCCATAGCTAGAATTCCGTTGAATTCAGCATGAAACGTTTGTGTGATATTTATTCATTTTTTCAAGTCTAAGTCTAATAATCGTATCCATTTACTTCAAATAAAGTTTTTAATAGGAAAATCAATGGTTCTTACCAATCGGGTTTGGATGAGTAAATGCTTTATGTGTGATTACTACCACCGCAGATGGATGAGATGCATTGTATGAAATTTCAATCAAGTTGAGAGCGCAATGGAAGCTATAAATATTTGACAAAATGAAAATGGTTATAGTTTGAGTATGTATATAGAATATGTAGTGAGTGAGAGTGAGATGACATGGAAAGGCAGAAAATATTAGTTTCATTGGTCACACAAGGAGTAAGTGGATGTAAAAGCTTGAGAGAAAGAAAGACACTTCCGTTTGAAAAGCTTCTAGAAAATAGAAACTCCAAGGCTGTTTACTTACCGGAACAATTTAATATGATCACCGCCACTCTCCTTTCCATTCCATCCCATGATGAACATATGAGATTTCATTACCCATCCTTGAATACAAGAAAATACATTTTACCTCAATCTTTCCAGACGAACAGGTTCGGAGCGGTAGGCATGTATAGCAATTCCATCTTGCTTCAATACATCATATTTACAATATCATGTAATCGGTCTATTTACTTTTGGTTTCGATAGATATATAACGGAATGGAGTGTAATCCATAGACATGCTAGGTTTTTGTTGATCAATAATACTACGGAGCTCTAAAGAATAAACAAAGATCATCGTTCCCTATAGATGAAGTTTGAGTTTGAGGTTTGAGTGTATATACCGTTTGAATTATCAGGATTTCCGCATTTATATTTTGCCAAACAATGTATACATATCTACAAAGGTGCGATGTCAAATACATTGTAATCCATTCATACCAGTCATGCTTCAGTTATACATACATCCCTAGTCCCTAGTGACTCAGTTTCACACGCTTTAAGCAAATTTAATCGTATCCGATACTTTTTGCAAGTTGCAAGTACATAAGTAGCTAGCGGGTGTAAAAGTATTGTAGTCGTCAATAAATTTCCGTTTATTTATGTATGTGCAGGCGAGGGTGACATTTAGTTCAGAGGAGAAAATATTTTCTCCAAATAGAAGCAACAACCAATAGAGTAAAATGGTGGCGAATATTCTCTATTGTGTATTTTATGTTAGTAGTTCGCATTTAATAGTAGTAGTGTGGATAAATCATGCTGGGTATGTCCAAAGTTCCTTCAATTTTTCATAAATGTAGGATCTGTCAACTGACAATAAGCTGAAAGCTGGCTTCAACGAGATTTTTATATTTTGAAAGGAATTTGAATTGAAATGAATTCTAAATCATTGGACTGTGCCTACAAAAGTGTTTTGATTATTTATAGCTTTTGTGTTTACATTACATTTTGGGAGTCTACAACGATAGTCAGACCTTGTTGACATTATTTGCTAATACAGAATGTTCTTGATTGGACGTTAGTAGTAGGTAGATATTGACAAGACGATTGTAAACAATAATACATCAAATTATTCGAATTTTTTTTCAATGTGTCTTTTACAATATACTGTAAATGGTGTTGAGGTTTTCCGATAAACGTAAGTGAATGTCATTGCAGTGATTGGCCTGAAAGGATTCCAAGAAGGAGACAGCAAGGAAGGCCGTCCACGGTCCACGCAAGGCAACCATGCTTTGGAATTCATGTGTATGAATTTTGCAGATTTGAATTTTTAAGGAGACAAGCAAATGGCAAATGTTGAGAAGCTTTTTAGATTACGTAGATGGAATATATGTATGAGTTCGCTGTCCCGTCGACATTAAAAGAGTTTCCATTGTTAGAGCGTCCTGATAAAACAAAACTCTATTCGAGATTGATTTAGAATGTGTATGCGTCGTTGTAGAGGCTGTGTAGAGATGAAAGTTAAACCTACAATTTGACAAGAGGAGCTTTTAGCAGACGCATCCCCGCCGTTGTAAATTAACCTCCCATTATTAGGAAATCGTTTGGGCTGAAACGGTGTATTTAGATACGTAATGTCACTCACAGGTTTTTGCGGCCACACAAAAGTCCCATCCGTATTAATTCGAGTAAAAGGCTTGCCAAGCTTGAAGGTAACCAGTTTCCCTTAAAAAGAAAGGTATGAATGACACAAGACTTGAAGGATCCAGACGTTTTACCATGTCAATTATACTCGTTGCACGGAGTACATAGTCACCTTCAGCTCCTCGTTTCTTTTCCCATTGCAAAATAATCTATCTTGACAGGTATGTAGACCCAAAGGGCAGAAGGAGTTTAGACTGGTGGTGTTAAATCGGAGGAAAAAGGTTGCATTGCTGATAGCACATACATAGGTGCATTGATATTCAATGTATATATAATCGTTGAGTGTTATATAAAATACAGAGCTTTTTCAGCTTCTGGGTAAAATGCTTGGATTCGAGGAATTCGGACTACGAGCAAGTCTTTGACTGGTCTGTTTGATAGAAAGCCAACCAGACGTTTTGTACAGATTTTAGCCAATTCATTCCTCTGTCCATTCCTCTTCACCGATCATCAATGTCTTTGTTTGTAAAAGTAATGAAAGCTATTGATATTTTAAGCAATAGCAAAGAAAGATACTATAATTGGGAATATTTGAATGATTCTATAATTACTTTTAGTCTATAGAATAGTAACAACTAAAGTTATTTCACAAAATGCATATAAAACTCAATGCTACTCAAGTATGCAAAAAATAATGAAACAAAATCCATCGAAATAGGACGAAAGTTATTGTAAATGTAATATAAAAATTTAAATTGAAAAACAAATATTCTTGCAATAATGTTTATAGTATGAATGAGAACGCGCCTCGTCAACTGTATACCATATATAGGCACAAGTTGAATTGACTTTTGATACGATAATATTATTAGCGCTCACTCTCAATGAAAGATGAAAGCTTTTTCTTGATATATGGTAAGCACGCAAATTGAACGACCTTATCATTTTCTGATAACAAATATGAGACTCAGCACCGTTTTTCAAGAGCGAATATGTAAGCTACTATGTGTATATAAGAAGTTTGAGCAAAAGCCAATACTGTTACGAAATACTTATGATATCATTGATTGTTTGATGGGATAGGAAAATAGGAATAAACTTGGAGTTATGCTGATCTACATGGATGACATGAAGTTATAGATATGATGGGAGTTGCCAGAATTGTAACGTTAGCGGCAGTAGCCAAACTAGGATTTACCCTAAAGGTCGGATAAGAACACTGCACCCTCCTATTTCATCCGAGCCTTGCTATGTGTATACACTGGGAGGAAAACAGTTAGTCAAACATAGCGATTGGGTATAGACTCGATTCTTTTTATCGAGATTCCGATACTTTTATCTCTGAGACCTTTCTATTTTATAGGGCTAACGGAAGACAAATACAAAAGTCAAGTCTTTCATAAGTTATTGGCTCTTTTTCCGAGACCCGGAGTGTATGTCTTTCCTTCGGAAGTATCAGTAAGTGGTTACTTGGTTACGATCTTAAGATATGGTGGTGCTCACAGATCGCTCGAGTTTCTGGATTCCTTTCAGGAACAATAGAAGAGTGAAAACGATTCTTAAGTCGTCGACTAAACCCATTTGTTTCTCAAACTCATAATCCTTTTATTCGAATTCCAAAGTTTTTTCCCTCCAATTCTTTTACAACTTTATCGGAGAAGCCTGTATATCATAACCAATTCAACTTTCCAGCGCTAGGATTATATTTTGTTTCAGCTTTTATATTTCAAAGTCAGTGTGTTGTTAAATATTTTTTTCTTCTATTAATTGCTATTGGGGAGGGAAGGTTTTTTTCGCATGATCCAGTTTGACGACTGTAACAATACTCATGGTTATTGATTTTGATGCAGGATTTTTTTAGATTTGGATTTCATCTTAAGACATAAAAGGGAGACGATTTCCTTTGAGGTTTGTACCCTCAAAAGTTATTATTCCTAACATATGGGGAAGAAAAGGTCAGGATGGTAAAAATGCAAATGAAATCAAGTAAACAGAAAATTGTGAGTAGATCCATGTCCGGAGCCAAATGAACAGGCCTATCATTTCCTTTTACAGATCTATAGGAAGAGAAGGGCTCAGCAAAAGCATTTCTCATTCATGTTGTGGATTTGACAAGGTACAATTAGTGTGTAGAAAATATGTGCCTATGCAGTTAAGCATTAAGCATATATATCGCTTGCACTCGTACGGTTTGATTATACTCAGAGTCAGCTTAGGTTCTCCACAGCCACAGCCTCAGAAAATTTTTACCATTACCAAGTAGATTCCTAAATATGTACGTGTGTAAGTGGACATGCAATTGTAATGAATTAAGATGCAGTCTGACGCCTGTGTTTTTAAGAGAGCATTTTCGTTATTATTGCACTTTGTTTTAGTATTTATTTCGTATACGATCCATGATTTAATACAGTATAGATCTATAATATCTATATAGAAGTACACGCCTAATGGGTAATATTTCAAGTTAGTTGGCTGGCTAAATGCAATGTGGAGTACATGTTAAGTATAAGAAAATGAGGATGACCAAATGCATTTCCATTGCAGGAGATCTTTGTTATTAAGGCATTGCACACGACTCAATGCACTTTGGTTGAGTTGAGCGAGCAAGAGTTTGTGGGGTACGTTGTGGCCCTTTTATGCTATTATTTTAGCTACATACAACTATCCAAAGGAAGTTTCCAAAATGTGAATAATTAGTACAGCTTGAGGCTTTTGATGCAATGGCTGGCTCATTTCCCTAAAATTTATTGTACATAATTTTGGCATCTCACATTTTGTGCGCCCGTGGAATCACAGCTTCCGTGTTGATTACCCTTAATAAGGGCGGATGATTTCTTAAAAGAGAAGGCTAGGTAGAGCTGAAAGGCATAAATTATGCAAATAAAGCATGTATTTATAATGTCCATAAAATATACGTAGATACTTGAATTGTAACCATAATAATAATTGTTGTATTATATAGATTGATATGAGTAGAATTTACGTTGGAAATATTTTAAGAAAAAAATAAGGGCTAAAGGGGAATCCTACTCTACTACAAATAATGGTTCAAGATGTGCTTTAGTTTTGATGTTATTAAATTTTGTGAAATATGTGTTCATAATGGCAGTATAGCAAAAATAGCAGACCAAGTTTATATGTTTGCCAAGTTTGGTTAAAATGCAATAACGTCTCCGAGCAAAACTTATATGGGTAAATGTAAATACCATTTGAAGGTTTTTCATCTTGGAGCTTTTGCTCTTTTCAAAAAGTTACTCGTTCATAGTTAAGGCGTCTAATCCCACCTTATATGCTTATACGTTACACCATTAAAAGTACATAATGATTAAATCCTATTATGTACATACGTTTCCTGGCAACTTTGTTCAAAGGGAAAAAAAGTTTTGCACATTTGCGAATTGACTTTACGTAGGATGTCTGAACAATGATGGTATTCTGACACAAGTCTACTTGAAAGGTTTCATTCTACATGGCTTTTGATCGACTATAGATACTATACTCGATTGATATAGTGTAATAATTGTATACATAGGCAAGCAGCTGTTCACATTGCTACTGTTGTTGTATCTTTTACAGTAGATCAAGTATCCCCGAAAAAATTGCCCGGATTTTGGGGTGGATGCATTGATGACTCCTACGATACCAATTTAGGCACATGAACTTGAACAACGCTATGTCGCATGTATGTTTAAAACCGGTTTATCTGATTTATTTACGATTTGCTGATCTGGTTTCTGTCATAGAGAAGTTTAGTTAGTAGGCATTGATTCTTACTTAGCCTCTTCGCTATAGCTTGGGAGTTCTTTTTATTTTGGAAAAGCCGTCAATATTGCCACCTTAATGCTATCTTGCCTTCCTATAGACTATCCACGTCCAGCAGAGCCATTCGTATTGTTGGTGGTAATTATATATGTATTTAACAGTATTAATATTATATTGTGCCTAAAATGGAGCTAAAAGACTCAATGACTATTTCAAAGCACGTCAAGTTTCTACAATATAATTATCCTTCCAATACAGAGGTGTGTGAGCCAAATAAGCTCCTGAATTATATTGCATCTACTATTGTATTAGATTCGTTTTACAGTCTCCAGCAATCTCTCTTTCCTATCTTATGAGAATAATTTACAATTAGGAAGGGTAGCAGGTGCACTAGGAAGTGATGACAAATTGTTCGTTCGTAACATTATTTTGACATTAATAAATTTTCTAACAATTTACCCTGGAGTATGTATAGTGATTCCATTTACGCCTATATGCATATGCGTACAACTTTCCCTGAAAGCTCGTGTTTTTTTACAAAGTCAAGGTTTTTGATATTCAATAAGTCACAACTTGGTATCATTCAGTTAATTTTTTAGTAGAGACTCATTCAAACTATAGAGGATATTTTAAAGAGTAAACATTGAGCAGCACAAACTTTCTTTACATCTAGAACGCCTACGAGCCATACAAATTTTGTTTACCTTCCAAAAACTTTTCATTCATCAGTCATGTCCATTTTGCTGCAGACACAAAAAAAAAGTAATTGAAAAATGAAAACCTTTGAAACTAGATTTTAAAACCTACTTGCTTAGTGTTAGAATCAAAAAGTTATCCATGTATGTATACACACAAAGAAAGTTCTTATGTTTAGCAAATATCCAGCTGAGTTTGTAAAAATGTGATTTAAAAAAATCTTATTTACTCTTCATCAAGGCTGGATAAATTGGTAACACTTTCCAGTTTAGCTCTTGCGTGCAATTCCTAACTAGCTTTTGATTTATCAATGTTACCGACAAAGTTTCATTAGTCATTGCAAGCATGATCCCGGCTAAGCTTTATGTTCCCAATCAATTCTACAACGTTGCGTTTAAAGTCACGACTTATTTTTTCTGCGAACAACGAAAGAATTACTATTATTTATTCCCTTAGTTGTAGTAAAAGCAACTATTCGAGTAAATAACTCTCTCTTGTTTTTCGTAAGGGCTTTAAATTTTAATATTTCTATACCAAATGCAAAACTAAATACATACAAGTACGAAAGAATCAAATCCGTGAGTGTCCCTTCCATCCTGATGATACTAAAACGGTATGTAAAAGCTTACTAACAACACAAGCTCCGCGATAACAACAATTATTTCGTTATTTTTTTTAACACAACGCTTGAGATCACGTTAGGAGATGGATAGCCTCAATTACTTGTTTTTTCATTAACAAAATCAAGGTTATTTAATAAAATGCAAAAGGTTTAGCTTATTCTTGGAAATAATTCGGATGTACACATACATAATTACTGCTGTTGATTTCTTCATAAATACTGACTTAATGATATGGTATTATTCCATTTCAATGCTTAACAAGGAAAAGGGAATCCTGTAAAAATCAAGTTGATTCAGATGTTTACTAAAAGTCCAGTGTTTTCTTCGATGTTTTTAAATTTAATAGGAAGTAGGTCACTAATTGTAAGTGCGTTCGGTTACAGTAATGTCATTTAGTATTTACATTTAGGGATTATATATGACAATAGTTTTCTTAAAATGCAAGCCATCCGATAGGTGGGTCAATAAAGCCCCTAAATATATTATTACAAGATACATAATTACAGACTCACACGTATCGGGACTCACTTCAAGCTATAATAATTGTGGTCGGACGTAATTCACATTTGAATAAATTGAAATCATATGCAACCTTTCATAAAGCAAAATTTCAAAGCATATAATATATAATTATTATATTTCAGTATTTCAGTAGCCACAAGTAGAATGTAAAACGTGATTGAGGGAATTAGCTTTCTCTCCAGGAGGTCTGTGGAAAGCAAAAGCTGTTTGCATTCAATTCAGTAATAGGTTCCGAAGTAATGTTTTTTTTCCTACTCTTAATGAATGTTAATCCTTAATTATTGGCACACGTTTATGTAGTAAATACTTGGAAGTGTTTACCTGTAATAGAGAAACAAAAACTAAAAACTTGAGAACCCCGATACCCTGAAATCATTTGGGTGTTATTCTCCAATAAATCTCAAGTGTAAGTTACACCATCTTTGTGTGCTTTCAGAAGCTCCAGGATGTAACCGCAATATTTAAATTTAGACCTAAAACGTGCGACTATGTACAGTCTGTACACAGATCATTTTTCTGTGCTCTTTCATTGTATGAATAATAAAAGCTATAACAAAGTTGGCTGATCAATGTGGACGTGGACGTATGTTGTTGTGTACCAAAAATTTTATCAAATTTATGTCGAATTAATTTTCATAATTTAGGCGTAATCTCTAAATTTTGTGGTGCATTAGTATTGAATTAGGTAAAAATGGGAAAAATAAGACCTAATAAGAAGGCAAACAAAATGCCGAAAAATAAAAAGAAGTCAGCAAAAGGACCTAAAACAACGAAGAAGGGTATATTAAAATACTTGAAAGATTGTATTTTTATTATAAATTTATGTTGAATGCAGTGCCTATAAATTTTTAAAGGTGAGATGAACTGATGTAATCCACAAATTTAGTTGTGAATTGGAAGCTCAAGTATATGTGGTTAATATCGAATTTCCCTTCTGCACTTTTAGCACAAAAGATACTCAAGCTGAAGAAGAAATGGAAACACGGGGGGAATCAAGCTGAGACATCTGCGTTGCCGAAGAAAGCTGTAGTTGAGGATGCGGTGAAGCCAGTGTCGTTGAAAGTGGAGAAAGGTGGGAAGCAATTATCCCTGCGGGAGAAAATGATGAAGAGACTTGATGCAGCAAGATTTAGGTTAGATGCAAAAGTTTTGGTTTGTTGATTCGATGTACCAGCGGAGAACTTGCTGGTGAGGGGTTCGATGTGTTAGCAAGAAGATGGATAGCATGAATAAACGTATTTTATTGTTTATTGTACTTCGCAGGCAGTTAAATGAAGATCTGGATAGCGTTAAAAATACAAACCCGAAAGAAGCATTTGATTCTGAGCAGCAAGTGTTCGCCAAGTACCACGAAACGTATAGGGAGAGAGTACAAAATTGGCCGGTTGATCCATTAAATTTAATAGTGACGTGGGTCAAGGATGGTGTCCCTTTGACGAGTGTAATTGCTGATTTTGGCTGCGGAGAGGCACGATTGGCACAATCAGTCCCCCATCAAGTTCATTCATTCGACCTTTTTGCCCTAAATAAATACGTAACAGCATGTGATATGAGTGATTGTCCATTGGAAGACGAGAGCGTTGATGTTGCCATCTTCTGTTTATCCCTGATGGGTATTGATATAGCGAAGTTCATTGCGGAGGCCAATCGGGTTCTTAAAAAGCGGTAAAAGCTCTGAACCAGTTTATTGTAATAGGAAAGGAATTTATTTACGTATTTTTTTACTTTGCTCCTTAATTTTGAATGATATGAGTGGGATGATTGATTTTTCAGTGGGCTTTTAAAAATTGCCGAGGTGGCAAGCCGATTTCAGAATACAACGTACACATCCTTTATTCAGAAAATGAAAAAGTTTGGTTTTGTGCTGAATGCGGAAAAGGACAACGAAAGCGGAAGTTTGAAATCTAATGGCGATGTATTTTTTATGTTCGAATTTCGGAAAATCCGATCCGTAAATCAAGTTAATGGAAAAATCCCAATTTTAAAACTTAGCCCGTGCATTTACAAACGTCGATGATTTTAATTTTCGAAATGTTTTAACGCAAGTATGTACATGTAAAAAATTTATTAATAATTATTACATTTATATTAATAATTATTATTATAGCGTTTAATAATTTTTTAATTAAATGTGGTACTTATTATTATAACGTTTAATTATTTTTTGATTAAAAGTTAATAATTATTATTAATTTTCCGTTTATTAAATTGCGGACGTTGCTGTAGTGCTAATTGCAATTTGCCGTAGTCATAGTTTTGTATTATCTATGGTCTATGGTTGCCAAGCTAGGCTGACTGGAGAAAATAATATAATTTGCTGCGACGATTAAAAAATATTTTTTTGTCTTACCTGAATATTGTTTCCGAAATTTTTATGCTAAGTGGTAAGTATTTTTATCACAACATTCACTTTATTTATTATATAGCATGAATATTCACATAAATCAAAGTAGCTGCTAATTTTAATTTTTAAACATGTTCTAAATTTTTGGGGTACCAATCAGGATGCCACTTCTTCCTCATTAGCCACTCGGTTTCTTCATCAACGTTCTTCGCCTTCCACATATTTTGCTGTGCTAAAAGTTTTGTCAGGGCCTTAAACAGTACTTCCGGTGAAACCTGATAACAGTTTTCTTCAGCTGACAGAGGTGTAGAGACATCAGATCTAAGTCCACTCGGTAGAGGTGCATGTACATGCGACTCGCGAACTGATTCATCCAGATTAACGTCAATAGAAAATCCAAATTCGCCCAAATCGAATTCGTCTTTATCTTTTTCATCACTTCCTGTAGCCTTAGCCTGGGTACTCTTTTTAGATTTTTTGGCTGCTTTACTTTCCTAAAAATGGCAGTATGACTGAAAGTGAAAAACTCCCGTGAATTATGATCAGGGCTGGTAAATCAGATTGAATGCAGACTGACCACAACTGACGCGACATCCTTTTCCAAATACAAATCACTGATTTCCGATAGTAGTAAAAGTCTTCTATCCACCAGCAGGTAGTAATCCGACAATGTACCGTAATATTGCGCTTCTCGCAAAGCCATTAAATGATCTTGTAGTTGACTATTACGGAGCAATCGGTACAACTCGCGTTCATTCATGGTAGCCTGAATGTAGTGAAAGGAATAGAACTCATAATCCAGCTTCCAGCACAATCTAAAAGCTCTATAGTAAATCACCTGTTCCGTTCCACGTTGAATCAAATATCTCTGAGTACTTATAACTGTTGCAACTTTGTTCCTAGAAATTTTAAGTAAAATATCCAAAGCAACAGAGTCAGACTTCACCAATTTTAAACCTTCGGCTTGTATTTCTTTATTCATCTCTAACCAGATTTCCGAAACTTTCAGCTCGAGGAAGTTCGAAATGATTTTCATTGTTACCTTAAATCAGTTTTATAAAAACGAATCATACTTCAATCATTTACTACAAAATGCATCTAATATATTTCTTGGTTGTTGCTCACTTGATTTGGAATTCCTAAACCAGCTAAAACAGAAGCTTGAGTGTTGGTTTCTTCAATGACTGCTTTCAAAATTAGGTATATTCTTGGTCTCATACACATTATTAGGTCTAAATTCGCAGGGCCAGGATTGTTGGAGGGCAGCGGTCGATTCAATAGTAGTTTCCGATTGAAATTCCTTGCAAACTCACTCATTAATGGGAACTCTAACGCTGGAATGAAGGAATGATTTTACGAGTATGTATAGCCAGTTTAGCGTTGGTTAAATTATGCTCTTATTAGCGTATAACACAAGTGTCCTTTACAGCATTTGAGCAAGTATTACAGCTAGAAAATTCAAAGTAAAAGGAAATACATATTGTATTAATTGTATTAATCATACATTTAATGGATCCGTCATCTTCCCTCAAGACTCCAATACGTTTTTCCAGATCTCTCCAAATTTCACATAAGAATGAACCCAAACTTTGATCATAATCTTGACAAACAGTGCCCATTTCATCTCCGAGCATTGTTTTTGGTCCTTCGGATGCTGCATACGAATCATTTTGAGAAAATCCGGCCACAAGAGTCTTCAGTGGTCGATGCCAGAAGACCATTTGGTCTCTGCATCGAGAATAGTCTATCAACTCGAGCACAATTCCTAGTAAGTGGTATTGTGCCGGCGCACTTGCTCCAATCTAGAAACAACACTCCAAAGTTCTATAAATATTTCTGCAAAAGATTTGATTTTCATACCCACTTGAAATATTTGTGACAAAAACGTGGGCAGAACTGCTCCGTGTCGGAGCCTCCGACAGCAGAATTTAAAATACCTCAAGCAGGTCCAACAAACGAAACATGCCTTCGTACATCAGAAATACCTCCAGGCCTGTGGGGCAGTCTGCAATACAATTCCAAATGCACTCGGCAATCATTATGTGAAGGCTGTTGTCAATAAATGGAATTTATATAGCTTACATCAAGCAACATTTTCATGGAATTGTTAAAAGTATACTATACTAACTCTACTGTAGTTCTTGGAATTAAAAGTTGCAAACGCTTACGAAGGATTTAGATGTCGAACGTGAGATTGAGTATAGAGAACTTGGTGCATGAGTCGAATTATTGTTTTCACTCCTTTTGTATTTGCAAATTCATCTTTCTGAAACTCATTATATTTACCGAGCTCTGAACAGCAAAGCAGGGATTTGCAGAGAAGACGTTCTGTTGTAACAACGAAGTTCTCAAAGGACGTCAAGTATCTTATAACTCCTGCCATTGAGATATTACAAATATCAGTAATTCTAATTCTGAGTTTGTTATACCTGCAGCAAAATCTGTATAGTTACCTGACAGACTTTCCATGCCTTTTTTCTGTGCTATGTGCTCAAGGATCTCTTCGAAATCTTCA
The DNA here is from genome assembly GCA_034693705.1 of Spatulosminthurus flaviceps. Classification (NCBI taxonomy): domain Eukaryota; kingdom Metazoa; phylum Arthropoda; class Collembola; order Symphypleona; family Sminthuridae; genus Spatulosminthurus; species Spatulosminthurus flaviceps. Next base: position 54,390 of record JAQFXU010000075.1, on the reverse strand, counting down.
TCTTCAGTACTTCCTCGGGACAACAATATCTTGATGACATCTAGGAATGCCTCTACAATATGTAAATTGACTTGTCCATGATTTCCAAAAATTGTGAGTGTGTTTAGGATTCTAGTTTTTGGAAAAACATTATGCAGCATTTAGCACAGCATGGAAAAACTTCGACTTAAAAACAAATTTGATGGCTAATGGTCAGTTTCATTGAATTACGGTAGGATCCCTTCGGGTTGTAAAAACATTAGAGGTTGAATTCCAGCAAATGTAATCAAAGCCTGGGAGGCAGCATTGATCACGGCAGTCACTGCTGCCGTGTCAATACCAGCTTCCTCCATTAGCGAACATGGACCGATGATCAAGCGCATCATGACCGGAATAAGTTGATATGATTCTATTACCTTGAATTAAAGAAATCACAACTAAAACGCTTCCAAAACATCTGAAGAAAGTTTGTTGAACATTTCCATGTATTATTAAATCATTACAGCAAAATGCATAAAGACGTACATCAAAATATTCGGGGCTTGCTGGGATTACTAAATCTAACACCCAAATCAAATATTGAATTAATTCTAAATCTTCTGCTGTGGAATCCAGCAAAATTTCAAAAGGTTGATCTGTGAGGATATTGTTCGCCAGGATGGAGGCAAAATCTGGAAACAAATGGTTGAAGTTACATAATTGTCGTAATACATAATAATTCTTGGATGCAAATACCTAAAAATATTCGCTACTCGCTACCATGAAAATTCTGTACCTCGCACATGCCTGGAAAATACTGTTCTGAGCTGTGGGCATTCCAGTGGAAGCAAATAGATTATCAAAGCCAAGTCGTTCCTCAACGAATTGGTACTCGAACTTGAACACACCAGGTGATTCATAAATCGATACAGCAACATCCTTGAAAAATAAAGTAAGCTCAACTGTCACTAAAACCTTGAATATTTGGAACATTAGTTGGGAGTTGCAGTTGCAATAGAAAACAAACATACTCAAATGATTCCTGACCCGGTACTACGTAAATCCTGATTCCGTTGTAATCGCAGCTATTAAATGCCAGTAGGGAGTATAGAAGCTCAACAGTTCTGGAAAGGATTTTCAACTCCGGATCAGGATAACCCAGCTTTAACAAGCAAACGTCCAAAATTGATGAGTTTACAACACATGATCCTACAAAGAAAGAGAGTTTGCGAATCCTTTTGAAGAAACATTGTAAAAACGCAACACAAAACTATGATTATATAAATGGCCACTGAACGGTAATCTTTTTTACGTGTTCGAGTACAGATGTACCAAACTAAAACTTACTAATGCAATATGAATGCTCACAAAGCTTCCTAATAACAATAAGCTCTAAAATATATTCTTCATCGAATTCCTGGAGATGACATAGTTGCTCCAAAGTTGATGGTAAAATACTTGACTCTAAGGCTCCGAAGAATGCAGATTTACTAAGGTATCCACTTTCCTTCATTACTTTCTTGGGTCTAGTAACCTTACAATTAGCGACACACTTTGTTTCTAGGTCAGAAGTATCATAATGGTTGTGATATGCCTCGCAACGAACCGGATCTTCATATATTCGCCGCCCATCATCCGTTGTTTTCCACTCATCCTTCCAACACGAGGTTCGCTCATGAATATCTTCGCATTTTGGTCGGTATGATTCTTCCTTTCGCTCGGCATCTTTACCATACAGCTCCAGCCAGGCAACTAACGTTTGAAGTATTTTTTCGCGGATTTGAGAGCTGCCAAATGTGAGAACACGTGCTGAAATGCAAATAATTACAGGTCCAGCATCAAAGCCAATATATGAAGTTAAGTTAGTTGAAACAAATAAAATAGAGTGTCGAGGCATCACAAGAATTACAAAAGCCGTCAAGCGTCAATCTGAGGGTATCCGCACAGTTGTTTTCACTGAGGGTCTTAATCCTAATTCCTTTCTTTAAATGCTCAAAAATTAAGCGCAAAAATCTCTCTGCAAAGTCAAATTTTGGAGATCCGATGTCAACATGACGAATTATTTTACTAATTTCATGCATATCCCGAAGAAATACTCCTTGAGGTGTCATCTTCAAGTAATTTCTCCATATTTCCTCAATCCTACTACCGGCTATGTCTTCCGTGTTAGGTGAAATGAGAATAGTTATTATACGCTGTAAACAGTAAGTGGAGTTCCATCTGGGATCCGCTAATTCTCTGGTAATGAATTCCAGTGGTTCCTTTGGGATTTGACATTGAGTTGGGATGCAAATCTTGTCCGGTAAGGGAAGCCTGGTTGTAATGTTAAAATCATAGTCGCTCTCACAACCTCTTGTCGACTTAGGTCGCTTAATCTCTGTATTTTTGTTTAAACTTTTCCCTTGGAAATCGCAAGGTGTGGGCTGATGACTGGTTATATTCAATGAACTTCTGGAGGCACAACTTTGAGTTATAGAGTTAGGTGGAGCTGTATATTTCCGGTTTTTTATTTTTATACAAATGTCCGAATCTATATCCGCAAAACTTGGGAGGGTGCAAAGATTCAAAGCTGCCTTCGCTGCCATTTCCTCAAAGCAACCCGGAGCACGAGTGTCAAGTTCCAATTCCAACGACACTCTACGACCTTCTCACTCTACCCTGAACTTCAGTGAATTCGTCAGCAATGAACTGGTAGTTTTACATTAGACGAAAAGTAACATTTTAAATAAAGCAGATCTTGTTTAGGATATTCTTCTATTTAATACACATGCAATATAGGTCGTCCATTTCCCTCAGGTTAAATAATTTGCGTTATTGTATACAAGTTGTGGTAGAAAACAGTAATACGTCAAGTTGGAGGGTAGAGGGCATTGTGATAATAGAAGTTTGAAAGAAAAATGCACAAGTTACTACAATGAAAATAATATTGGTGAACTAATAAAACAATTTTGTTTTATTAGTTATTTTTAGAGTTTTGAGTATTTACTCAATAAGCTCCTATTTATTTTTTGTATTAATTCTTTCGAATTGTTCCAAATTATAATAATTGGTCACTTCGTATTATTTTATCTTTTTACGAAGATGCATTTTTTTGACTTCCAAATTTAGAATTTTCAACAACTTTTGAAAATTCGCTTGCTTAAAAATAGAATCTAGGTATGCAATTTGCTACAACAACTTTCAAAACAAAGATTTCAAGATAACTGCCGAACCGAACTCTTTGGACAAGGACAAGGATTTGGAGCAATGCAATACTTCAAAAGTCAAAGGCTTAAAATCAATGCGAGGCCAAGCTACATTTACCTAATTTTTTTCAAGTACGAGACCTGATAACTGATTATAGAATTTATCCAATGTTTGCAACAATTTTTAGTATGTACTTGGTTGCTACATGGACTACCTGTACCGGCTGTACCAGTCTTCCCTGGGATGCCGAGGGAAGAGGACCTGGGATGAGCTCCAGGTGCAGGAGAGCCTCGCCCAGCAGGAGGGCCTCGCCCTGGTAGAGAGGCTCATAAGGGCCTCGCCAGGGTAGAGGTCCACCAGCAGGGTCCTTCGCCTGGGATCCGATCAATACAGATTTCATCGACAAACAAAGTCGGACGGACAAAGTAATACACCATCCAAAATCCTATTTTAACCAAATATGAACTCCTCCATTAAATACATCTACATGATATTCAGTCTATTGGATTTTTCAATGTTTTCTACGACAATAAAGCAACTTTAAGTTTATAGCCTTGCTTTCTTAATACTTACTCGGAAGCATTATCACTAATAATTCCAGTAGATTTTGAGCTTAAAAAATAGTAGCTATATTATGGACTAAACTGCGATTAGTTGGAGTTTTGAAACACTGATTTGGGGAAACCCCTGGTTTGGGGAGGTCTAATTGTAATTGTAACGTTTGTAGTTACTTTACTTACATCTTACATCAAATAGAACGTATTTTTATCTTTATACTTTCTTTTAACTTAATTTTTTACGACACAAGGATTAACAATATCGCAGATGTCATATGTTAAAATAATAAAGGTAAAGATTATTGATCGTTTTTGCCGAATGTCAAGTTTGTTTACAGATGAATAAATATTGGATGTATGTAATTGTTATTGGACGAAACCTTATGGTTTCTAAATTTTTCAAATTAAAATCTTATTGGATGACTTTTGTCTGGAGAAACCCTTGTGTCTCCTGGACGAACTATCCTAGATCCGTAGTACACGGCTTGGCAATTCCATTAAAACAATATATTCCGAAGGCATAAATACCTGGTTCTCCCCATGTAATTATTAAGAAATTCGCACAAATTGTGTAGTTTACTTTGAACACAGACCACTACGACCCCTGCATGTACTATTTCTTTTTCCTGCCGACTTTTTCCTGCAATGAATTTCCGTTGGTGGTTTGGGTTTGATATAGAAATCTTTCACTTCTTGAGTGAAAATATGAGTGGATGAACAATGCTGCAATTTTGGCAAGCTGAACTAGTTTGTAACATTAAATGCTGGTGTCGATGTCGATGTTTCGGTGGATGAAATGCCGATTTCTTTTTACATGATATTAATCGTTCCAAAATCGAAATCATTTGCCAGAAGGTTAAATGAAGCTCAATGAAGAAGTAGTTCAAACTAAAAACTTGGCTGTCCTTATTTGTATTTGTGCATCAATCCAATATCCGATATCCGACTCTTGCTCCCAAACACAAAGAGAGCTTAATAGATACTTTTATACTTAAAGGGAATATTTATTAGTACTAATTTATTTTTACTACGACAATTATAAGCAAGGAAGGTGAATTCAATTGAATTCATCGTATTTCAATTTGCCTCAAATTCTTTCTGGACGTTTAGCGCTTTAACTCACATCTCATTTTTCACGAAGTTGCAACTGGCATGCATCAATAGACAACTTTAACAAAATACGATGGCATGCTATAGGATAAAGGATAACAATAATTAGAAAAATCTTACAATTAGTACTTTCCCTGCTTTACCAGACAAACGATGCCTCATATCAGGGAAGTCACAGCTATGGCAGGTGTACACATTCCTGGGAGTGATTCACGCGGCAACTTTAACGCTATTGATAGGGCGCGGCTTTGGAAAAATATCGGACGGAAACGGGCGGAAAGAGAAAGAGCTGAAAGAAGGAAGCTACAAAAACATTAAACAGTCACTGCATTCATATAATTACAGTTTAACGTTTAACAGAATTTTAGTGTTGCTTTGTTGACAATGCGTTGAAGAGTTGGTTTTGTTGATTTCTATCACATTTCCAGCTGTAGGTTATAATTATACATCTCAGATTGGCTGATCGAGTGGTGATACAAGTTCACATCCGCTTTGATTAATAAAGATATTTATTTCGCTGGGAGTCAGTTGTTCAGATTGATTCATCTTCGTCTGGGCTGGGAAAGTAAAGAGGGGGATATCGGAATAAATGAAATTTTAATACAACTCTTGGCAACAAGTTGGAGCTTTTGGGAAAGTAAAATAAAATGCTTTTGATTTTAGCAACGGTGGTGTGTGCAGTGACATTCACATTGCCCAGCGGTAAGTGCTTCTGCATGAATTTTGTCACTACTGTTAATTGGCATGGGTTTGTTAAATTCCTGTAGTGTATTTTATGGAAGTAAATGTAATCGAAAAGATACGATATGTGATTAATTGTTTTGTTGAAGGACGGAGTAGATAAAAGATTTGTGTTAAATGAATATCTTGTTTGGTTGCAGTTGATGCTAATGTCTGGTGTTATCAATGTGTGAGTAGTCAGCCTGGTTGTGGAACACCATTCGATTGGAGATGGTTTTCAACTGTCTCTTGTGACAAATGCGTCAAGATTATTGAGCGAAAAGGATGTAAGTTGTAATTTTAATTTGGAGATTTATTATTCAATAATAATAATAATAAACTGTAATCCTTACTTGTTGTAGGTGACTTAGAAATCCCAAAAAATTCATTGGGATTGTTAAAAGACGAAAGTATTAATGATGATATGGTTTTGTTACAGCTGACGAAGTAATTACCAGGGATTGCCTTAGCAGGGTTCAGTACTCCAGGCATGACGTACCCGCAGACAAATATGAGGGTTGCCGACCTGCTGCGAGGGACATTCGCTTGGCTCATTACGTGAATAATTCAATAAAAGAACTGGATGTTCGACGGTGAGACATTTATTTTTTGGCGACTGGAAGAATTTTTATTTTAATGATTTGTATCGATCGTAATTTGATTTTGAAAATTGCAGGGATTATTACGATCAAGTAACGTGGTGTTTCTGTGAGTTCGACCACTGGTGCAACAGTTGCTCGGGCATCTGGCCTTCTCTGGCAGTGTTAAGCTTTACTTCGTTTCTTGTTAGATTCATCTCATGAATTTAGTGGCGATTATTATCCTATTTCGTTGCCAATTATCTTATCGAGATCGTAGCAGCTTTCACATGACACAATCAATTTTTTATGAATACATATTTTTTAATGTTTCGACTGTACGAGTGCAGCTTTTAATGTACTTAAACTTCCGTGAAGAATTTTGCTCATGCCGACAACCGTCTGACATTCCGTCCAGTTTTTCCAAGCATCGTTGTGAAGACAAGATACCGGTGGTTTATAACATTTAGACAAAAGACTAGACTAGATCTGCCTTATCTAGTGATTTTTACGTTTTTCCGTATTTGTATAAAACTTTTAATACATGAATTTTGAATTTGTATGCTGAAAATTAAATATTCGTCGTTTTGACCAGTTTCGACAGTTTTTACTTTATTGTTGGAGAACCTTGGATTTATTAAAGCTGATTCTTGCATATGCGAATGGAACATGTGAACCAGAACTATGTGTAAATAACGTATGTGCCACATAAACTTCTGACAATTCTGCTTAACATCAAGTCTTTATTGTCTACAACGGCGGTCAAAACATTGATTGTTCGCTGTTGGCGTAAACAACAATATTATTATTGCCCAATGCTAATGACAAATTATGTCAACTTACTCAATCAAAAAATATTAAGCTTAAGCCAGTTAAAGTCACAACAATTGATCCGGTCGGAGTATCTTTGCTTTGTGGGTTGAGTATAATCTCTCAAACGCATACATTATATGGTATGTGCTACTTTCGACGTACTAAAATTAAAGCTCCCCTGAACAATAATGACATTAGTAAGCAAAACGCAATTTGGGATCATAATTTAGCTTGTCCAGAGCGGGGGTGCAAGCGAAATTGATCATGGGTGGTGGTCCGCACATAAGAACGATCGTCTCATCTGAAGGAGGGAAAAAGTTTTCCTTCAGCATTTCGTCGTTGATGAACCCAGTGCTGTATTTCCAGTCTGAAATTTAAAGTAGGCGTACTCATTACATGCATAAACCCAAACAAGTGAGTACTAAGACGATGAATCAGCTCAAGCATTACACACTTCAATCTTCCACTGACACTTACCCTTTGGTGGACGATCCAATGTATACCAAAGTTTAAATCGGTCAGGATGCTCTTTCTGAATTTCCTCCAAATCAGATCGACAGAGAATATCTTCCTCGGTTTGATTAGCAAACACCAACGACAGGGAAACCTTCTGATTAGCTTCCTTGAAAACTGCTTTGATGATCTGCAACATCGGCGTGATACCACTGCCACCAGCAATCATGTTAACTTTACTGACACTAACAATGCTGGGTGGAGTTTTTTTATCAGCTCGGATTACGAACTCTCCCTCCCCATTGTATACCTACAAAATTCATCCAAATTAACAGTTTCGAAAAATGTACTTCTTAAAATAATTGGAGAACTAATATTATCATATATTGAAAGAAACTAAAGAATACATTCTCAAATAGAACATACCAGTCTTCCACTTGGTCCTCTCACATCAATGGTTGCTCCTAAAGGCAAGTCATTTAGATACTGGGTCAATTTCCCACCTTCTGGGAATTTGGGATGTACGTCTTTGAAGTAGACCTACAAAGAAAATATTTAATCGTCATAATATTCCCTTGAAAAATTAATTCTCTTTTTCCTCAACAGACAGGTCTACTAACTCTCATCAAATAACTAATGTCAATTTCATATATAGTTCCGCCTGTGAAAAAATCACCACCTTAAATCCTCCTCAAAAAAAGCTGTAACTTTGTTCGTAACTAGCAGACTGAAATTTTTAACCCGAGTCATCTATTAGAATTGAAGCATTCCTTCTCCAACAATTCAATATTCAACCTTTAACCTTCCCTTAACCTACAGTTTTTTCTTCTACGAGTAATACAACGCATAAAACTCATCAAAACCACAAAACTTACACACCGAACAAACCAGGAAGTTAAAAACAATAAAATAAAACACGGATAACATTTTTCCCCTATTTGCATATTTCTAACCAAATTTCTTCTTTCCTCATATACAAAATAAGTAATTACCACAAAACATTATTCCACTCCTTCCTACTATTTCACCAACAACCACACACAGCTAACAGTTTCACTTAAAACTACATCACATTTTAATGCACTCATAATCGTAATTAGCATATATTTTCATCATCAAAAGCATTCTCATTTAGAGCATACTAAAAATAACATCTAACTCTACAAGAAAATCTTTCTTCACCTACAACATTAATTAAACCCCCTTACGAAAAGTGCAACATCACGTTACAACTTAACTGACCTTGATAACCAAATCCATTTTTCCAAGGTCGTCATCACTACTAACAGGCGTGTAGGGTCGTACGACGAGGGAATCATTGACTTTCGCCGACAGATGAACATGTTGCCCGGTGGGTAGTCCGAGAATGTGCCGGTCGGATGGTAATGCAAAACGAAAGAGGCGCGTGTCATGTGAAAGATTGATTTTTTGCACTAGCTTCAGTGGATATTTCGTATTAGAGTCTTTGAGTGTACGTGGTCGAGATTTCGAGCGAAGGAAATACGCTATTACGGCAGTAACAGCTATTGCTCCGACTCCTACGATAATCGGCAGAGACTGCTCAAACGAAATTCCAATTTTAGTGTCGTTATTTCCACCATTTAATGTGAAATAAATAATTACTGCAATATTTTTACTACCCTCCTTCAACTTACCTTACTACTTAGAGAAAGGTCCATGGCGAAAGAGGTCCAGCGAAATCAAGTACAGATCAAGAGTATTCCTCCTTTATTTCTGGGTGCACAAATGTAATAGCAATTACTCCACTGTCAGCTATACACTTACTACTCATCTAGACCTACCTAGACGCTTGAAGAGCACCATACCACGAGTCCACAGTGCCAGTGCACCTTGAATTGCATAACGACGAGGAGCTGGAGGATCTTGCGTAGTGAGCTCTCTCATTTTTCTCTCCATTTGTTTGTATGTACGTACATACTGCAACAGCACTGCTTGCTGGTCACGTAACTCCTTGCATCCAAGGGTTAAGTATAAAAGTATTCTATTGAATTTCCAGAGCTTTTTTTATTTCGTATTTTAAAAGCCTTCGGCATTTTTCGATTATTGTGTGCACATTGCAGTGCTCTCCTCAGATTTACTGTCACTCTTATTTAATAATAATTTTATTATAGTAAAAGTATTTACTCTAAAGTGTTACATCAATCTATTACATAAATTTAAGTGTATAACGTTTTTAGACTTTCTCGTTGTTTATTTCTTTGAAGGCAGAAAATTATGTAGCTGTTCATAATTTTTTTTGCATTTCAGCTTTGTCTATTAATTCCTGGTGGAACGTGTGGATTCAGTCAAGCTAAATAGGCTATTGAAAGGAAATATTTAAGAAGGTTATTCTCATAGTTAGATTATATAGACATTATAGGTAATGGGGCGAGTTATTGTTCAGAGCGATGGGAATTGCGTTGGGAAAATACTACTCCGGGTGCGAGGTGCATTTAAAAAATATGCAAATATGTCTCTGCCCATGAGTGAGTACTTACATGAGTTTATAGCCTTAACCATCCATCTGATGGATGGGAGATAATTACTCTGAGTTTTGGGAAAAGAATATTGTTAATAGGTGATTGGCAGTCAGATAATCTGACTGAGGCATAATTATGATTACGGCACTACTGATTGGAACCTTTTAGCTGGGATATAAACCAGGATTGTTATGAGCTGCCGCTATAATTTTTGCCGTTTGATGCGCTTGCACGGAGTAAAACGCTTCATTGAAATGGATTTTTGTGGTTTGAACGAACTTCTTGATGATTTTGGAATTCGTGATGGTTGTAGTCCTATGTGGCTATGTTCATATGTAACTAATTATCATTATGTATGCCACTATGCCACATTATGCATGCTTAGTGTTGGGTCTTAGTTTAAAATTTAAGTGAAAGGGAGTAAATGGGTTTGTTGGGGCAGAGGTGGATAAATAATTGTTATTTTAAATTATAGTTTTGCTAGTTCAGGTAGAAATTGTTGGACTGAGGTTAAAATCCAAGAAAAAATTTTTACGGGAGCTTTGAGCTAACTAGGTCATTTAAGGTCTTATGGGCATGAGCCATGAGCACATTTTGCGGTAATTGTTATGAAATTCATACCAGTGAGTTTTCAATTTGCAACATTATGTTTAAAATCTTGCTGTTTTGGTATGCTTAAATCTATACTCTACATTCTACATGACTGGCAGTGTGACAGGAATGGGTTAAGTGTCAATGTTAATATTAAAGTACAAGTTCGGCATGTGAGGTTTGATCTTGGATCCTGCGGGAACGAACGAGTAAATGCAAGAGTTTAAAAAAGGTTGACTTGATTTGATTGCCATAATTATTATGCTTTGAGAGAAACGAATGCTTTGAGAGAAATTACCCCGGGGGTAATTGGTAATTCGGTTCTGAGGTTATTAGCAATGTCTGTATTACTCTATACATATTATACTTTCAGCACCCTTCTTAGACTAAAATCTGAAAGTGCAGAAGTTCTGGCAAAAAGGAGCTAAAAACAAGTCGATAAAATTTTCTTTGAATATTTACTGTTGAGCTTCTACACAAAAATAGCTTTGCAATAAATACATTTTTTACTTGCAATGGTTATTCAATGCATAGAATCTAACTCTTAACCACGTCATAATTGCCGTATTATTAATTTATTCACGTCTGGTTTCCGGCCCCAACAATTACTAAATATCCAATAAGAAAAAAGAAGGATGACTGCTAAGACACTTTTGAATGAGTAAATCCAATAACCTATGATTTCAATATAAGTATTAACCTACAAATAGACGGGATCTCTAATAAAATACATAGGAGCATTGCTATCTATTTGATTTGTGCTCTCTTGATACTAATAGATGTGTAAATACTTTAGTGCAGTTATATATATGATGGTAGTATTAGTCAGTGATTGCTATGACAAAGTAGTCAAAAACTAAATGCAGTATACTGCATAATTTTATATGGTAATCGTATCTGTTATACTGATTATAGAAGTTTCTAGACAATGAGCTCTGTAGTTGAGGTTATATAAATCTTAATTAAATTGCATTTTGCCACAAAGTATGACAAATACAATTATTATTGTTATTAAAATTATTGTTGTAACTGTGAAGAATATAGCGTGGGGCGTGAAGAAAGCATCTGCATGGGTTTTCACCCTGTTGTGAGGCCGTAGACAGGCTTTTATACTTAAATGTAAAGCTATAGGAAGCTATGTTATAAAGCTAGATTGAACTAGATTTAATGTCCATGCGAAAATGTGGGATCATGAAATTGAAAAGGATTTTCTAATGTTTTATAACCAGCAGTTAATTGACTCTTGGTGCTATCTATATACCACAGGGACAATACCGGCTGCATTGATGAATAAATGAATTAATGTACTGAATTGTCTACTGCTGATACTGATAATCACCCAAATGTCAGTGTCAGTGTGGCGTTTTTGGAGCAACCACTTGTCTTGACTAGTATAGTTGCTTGTATAGTCGGTTCACCTATTTATGCGTTACATATTTCATGTAAGTATAAGATTTCTAGCATACTTGAAGTTGAATGTATACCTGCCAATGAGCGTTTTACCTTATTGCATTGTAGGTGCTCAATTTTGTACTGCTTGGGGCATGGAAGTACCAAAATACCTGTGTCGCAAGTCGACCTTTCTCTCCCTTTTGCCTTTTTCCCCTCTGTTACCATGTTTGTGGACATTATGACTCTTTGATACAAAAGTAAAAGGTAATTTCAGTCAGTCAGTATACCATTTAAATGTTTAACACTAACGGAAGGAAAAAGAGTACATGGCAAGCAACGGCAATTGATCGATTCAGTGAGGAAGAAAGATTGAAACTACCGGTTGGAGTTAGGTTGATGCCTTGTTATGCAGTGAAACGGAAAGATTTGAAACCGACTGCCGGGTTTACAGTCTGTAAAGGGAATGAAAATTTATGCATGGGTACATAAAATTGGAATTCGTAATTTCTTCTGATTTTGTTTACGTATTTTATAATTATAAAATACGTCACCTGTGAATTGTGCAATAGAACAGTCTCTGGTTCAGATATATATTCAGTAAGTATTAAGTCCAATCGGAAACAGGAATCAACAAAATATTGAACGCTGCACACACGTAGTAATTGAGGGTAAGTAAATAAATAGGCAAGCTGTTAAAGTTGCTTGTGAACTAAATATAAAAAGTAAGTATTACTTTGTAATTTGTGCAATAATTTCGTTTTCGTACGTCAAAAACCTCTTATTTCTCGATAGTGAAGGTATTTCGTCTTCAGTTTTCCCCTGCTTTTACAAATTGCTTTTTTACGCAGTTTAGGTTACATAACCTTATGATTGGGTAATAATGATAGCATCAAAGGAGCTCGTGGTAGTCAATAAAGGATCTTGATGACTGTTGTGGTTTCATTTCAAGTACAATCGCAAAAAGTCTACCTTCGTAACTGACTGAAAGTAAGAATAAGCCTCAGAATCTCAACCGCACATTTATCTCTGCAACTTCAGTTTAGCTACACATATTAGGCTAACCATAATCGATCAAGCGTGCAAATGAGGGAAGTAGCGAACCGTTGAAACATGAGTCATGTCATGATCAGACAATAAATAATAGAAAATGTAATTTCTGACATGCTTTGTTTATTTCTTTTTTCACATGTTTTACATGTTGATGAAACACATATATTATACTGTAGGTGTACGAATTAAGTGTTTGGTGTGAGACCGTTTCTTGAAAAATTAATCAGTTATACCTTCCATGTGTCTACACTACTCAATCTAATAAGTTGTTCGTAAGCATTTACGAATAAATTCATTCAAAACTCCTTTCCTTGAAAATGGTATTTAGTGAGCTGGAAAGAAATAGCTACATACTACTACTGTTACATCTATTCTATTTATGGTTTATAAGACACTGAGCGATTGACTCATCAGAAATTTGCAGTGCTACAGTCATGTACTCGACTAGAGTTTACAAGAACTACAGTAGAAAGATAGTAAATGAAGACTGCATTTTTTATAGGAAAGGGAAGCAGACTTGCCCGCAATTGCCCGAGTAAAAATAAAAATAAAAAGGAATATAAAAATATATTTAAAGATTCGTCCTCGAGGTTTTAATGTGTAGGTATTCTTTGTGGACCATCATCATTGTGAAGTATAGACTTGAAAGACTCTCTATTTGGGACCTTGAGAAGTATGTACATGAGGTAAAGGAAAATATACAAATCAGTATCCACCACCACTTCCTCCATACCCTCCACCTCCACCAACAGCGCCACCTCCGTAGCCGGCAGATCCTCCACCGTAACCTCCAGCACCTCCAAATCCTCCGGCACCACCACCTCCTCCGGCACCACCACCTCCTCCGTAGCTGGCTCCAGCACCTCCATAACCACCTCCACCTGTTTGTCCTCCATAACCATTATGGGAATTGTGATGCTTTCCATGGTTACTACTGTGGTGGTGTCCTCCTTGGTTTCCATACTTACTGTTATGTCCGTGATGAGCATTTTGTCCATGGTGGGACTTATGACCCTTATTAGCATTGCTATGATGTCCGTTCAAATAATGGCCTGCAAAAGAAAACGTAGATGAAGAAAAGTGTTTCCACACAGTCCGACTTCCTCGCCACTGTAGCTTCTAATTTAAAATTGGATTCTAAGTTTACCTTGGTTTCCATGATGACCATCTTGATGTCCGCTGCTATGATGACCGCCATAGTGTTTCTTACCACCGTTCTCACTATGATGCTGACCGTAATCTCCATGCTTAGCATGGTGACCCTCAGTGTGGTAGTCATCATAGAAATGATTGTTTTTGCTGTACTCATCCTGGAAAGCAAAATATTAATTGTATTAAATCTCCCTTTGATCCTAAATTTTAAAATATCAGGTGTGAGCCAAACCTTGTGGTAAACGTTTCTGAATCCCTTGGTGCTATGTCCTTTACGATGGCGCCCGTTTTGACCGTGTTTGGCTCCCTTGCTTGATCTGCTTCCATGGTGTCTGCTACCATGGTGTTGTGCACCATTTCGGTGTCCTTTAGAGTGGCCACCTAGAAAGGAATGATTGGAACGATTAGAGAGATTCATAAGAGATGCACCTCGTACCAACTTATGCCTGCTTATAATTTTACCTGAATTTCCATAATGACCCTTCTTGTTGGCTTTGTTTTGGTGACCAGAGTTTCCCTTGCTGTAACCGCTGTTTCCGTGATATCCTACATTTATACAATTAATTCAAAAACCGAAACAGTTCCAGAAAAAATACCTATTTTTCAGAAATGTACCTTGGTTTCCTTTATGACCATGGTTACTGTGATGGCTGTTTTGGTGGCTGCCACCATAACCCTTTCCGTGAACATCGTGACCTCCATAATGAGCCCCATGACTATAAAGGCGCATCATTATAAAAAAATTATGAAAGTTAGTTTCAGTTTTTTAAATTTAGAAACTTGTGCGAGCTAATTATGTGATATGAAAAATATGCAAACTCGATGTTATTACTAGCATAAAAAACCGGTACAATACCTGCCGCCTCCATAACCACCCGATCCTCCTGATCCCCCTGATCCCCCGTACCCTCCATAACCTGTTGCAGAAGCTTTCAGGTCCGTCTTTTCATCCCCAGGAGATTGAACGACAGCGGAAACCTTAGATTCTTGAACTTCCGCAGCATCATCAGTTTCTGTTGAGTTTCCTGTATTTTCACTTGTCTTCAGGTCTTCAGCAGAGTCAGAATCTGTCTTTACATCGTTGTCACTGTCACTACTGTCAGTTTCGTTCGAGTCGGATTCCTCATTGCTTCCAGTTGACTCAGCAGACGAGTCTTGCTCTTCCGATTCTTCGTCGTCAAAATCTAATGGGATAAGTTCCACTGACGAGTTTGTCTTTGATGGTTGCTGCAGTTCTTTCGTATTTACAATCTCAGCTTCCTCTGCCAAAGAACTGGCAGGTGCGATAGCAGGAGATGATACACATAATGGAACTATGAAGAGGAGTAAAACGAAATGATACGAAACGTACATTTTCGTACCTCTGTTACTTGAATGAGCTTTCAAAAAAATAAGAATAAGGAGAGAAATGGAAATTCACTAATTTTTTGGATGCTTTTTGCTGTACTGCTTGGAGGGCTGGTGATTGAGGTGTGATGCTAGAAAAATGACTGGGCTTCTTTTTATAGTGGGTCAGAGTCAACTCACATAAGGGGTTCTCGATCGTTTAGCGTTACTTTAGTGAGACAAATTATGGGACCCGTGTGGTACATAAGTTGAATGAAATCTTTGTAGAGGTTGCAGCTGTTGGAAGTCGTCAATCAAAATACCTTAGAACGTAATTTCGCAATGCAAATTCAGTGATAATATTGAAGGAAGTACGATCTGACTTAGGGTGACGGCTACGATTTTAAGTAGAAAATTTACACCTTCTTTGTATCCTTAGTTTTGTCAAAGCCATGAAGTCATGCTCATGAAATATAATTACTCACCGCTATCTACCCAGCCTGTGTATATTTTTCCCTCAAAAAATATTTCATAAGTATTGGTACATCTTTAGCTCGTCTATAAGTCTATAGATATTTAACATGACCATTGTGCTCACCAAGCGGAAAGCGTTTCAATCGGCTTGTACTTCACGAGCTCATGTGTTAAATGTTATTGCTTTGGTCGGGGTCCTCCCATGAAATGAAGCAGAGGATGATTTCGACAATGAGAAAGTGGACAGAGTATGGTTTTTTAACCAAATTTTTCATACTGAAGATGGGTATTTTTCCTCCTCAAATTTTTAAATTTCGCAAAAAATTATACTGCGATCAATCCTGATTAGTAATGAAAAATTATTTTTAGAGGTCTCAAGTACTACTTATACACTATACAAAAATGTGTAATTCTCTGAGATTATGCAAATCCCTCATTTTTCTTATGTCTTGTGTACATGAAGATACCTTGTGTTGTGATTTTTTCATTCCTCACAATCTGAGGCCTCTTTTAAAACTTCAGGTACACTATTAATTTTTAGTTTGTGAAAATTAATGTAGTTTCATGTTACCAGATAACCAGCTGCTGGCACATGCAGCCTTTGACATTTGACATGTCAACTTCAACCTCGTGCTAAATATTGCTTTAGTAGATTTGACATTGCAAGTAACGTGTTTTTATGCAGTGAAACGAATTTCATACAATTTTGCGGGTTGGAGGAATTTATTTTTGGTTTAGCAATTAAAACACTAACTCAAAGTTTGTTGGTATACAAAAGTTATTTAGCATTGAAATGAAACAGGAACTCCCGTTCTTTAAATCAATTTGGAATGGGATAATTTTTTGTCCTTATGGTTTGTCGACATTACAGTTACTCGTTCAAGCGCAATTACTTAGAGGGTAAACTTCATATTATTTGCGTCATTGGTGATTTTTCTGAGGAGTTTATTCCCGTATTGATTCCTTCAGAAATATTTTGCACAGTTGCATTTGCTTTCATTGTTTTTTCCTTTTTGTGTCTCAGTTTATCCTCAGATGTAAATAATTTCAATTGAAAAAAATAAGGCATCATGCATCTATTACTGTAAGTTATCGTAACTGGTTTGTGTTTGCCTTAATTTTGTGTCAGTAAATGGGGGCAAATAGTTTTTAATGGGTACTGTAGTCGGTGCATATGAGAAAAGTAACAATGAAATTTAACTCCTGGTCTGCAATGTTAATCGATATCGGTTTGGTTGTTGTCACCTGTACCTTGATATTACAGTGGTTTTTGGAATAACGAGCTAATACATTGTTGCTTAAATTGTTGAAGTATAGAGTTGACGCAAGACATTTCCTTTGTTCTCCTGTCCCTCAATGTGAAAGGATCCACTATAAATGATGTATAACTTGGTTGCATATTTTTTTCATACCAGAAGACATTTGAAGCATGTGGGAAGTCATTATATACTTCTTGTGCATACTAGCGTGGCATTATTGACTGCAGCAGTAATGACTGCCGTCAAGTGTTTTTATGGACGCCAAAATGGGGAATATTGGGGAAAGAGATTCGAATAGCCAGTTGAATTAGCTCAAGTAGTCTTTACGCGTAATTTTTATTTAACTTTAAGGAAACTCGAAGACTTCTGAACTTATACTTAATAGATGACAAATCTTTTCATCATATTTTATAAAAAAGGGCATATCCATTAATAACTAAAGGATAAATTCGCATATCCGTTTGATGAGAGCAAAAAAGTCAATACCATTCCATTGTGTTTTTCATTCTTTCCAGCTTTTTATTGAGCTTTTTTGTTCGGATTTATAATTTCTTATGTTAAGGGCGTGGGTGTTACATAAGTAGTTGACTATAATGAAAAAATAAGTGGGTTTATAACCTATTAGAATGTTCATGTATGCTCATGTATGTATGGGACTTATTGTTCGTATGGTGAAAAATAGTTGTTGTGACATTTCCTGGCTAAATGCCTTAAAACATTCCAGATGAAAATGCCGAGCAAAAGTAAAAATAATTATGTATAGGCGCAGTACTCACTATCATTATTGTTTGTTTTATTCGCAGGATAAGGCCATAGAATAGAAATGGCAAATAATAATATGGATGTCCAACCCCAACAGAACTCCGCTACAGACCTGGACAGTGCAATTGAATCAACACAAGCGTCAAGCTTAGGTCCTGAGAAGCAGGCTGAAAATAATTCATTTCCACGGACAACAAAACTTCTTTTTGATATTAGGGAAGACCAGTGTCCTATAATTTATTCAAAAAAATATGATATTAAATTTTTTGGGTTGCAAAAACTCCATCCCTTTGATGTTACCAAATGGGGTCGTGCTCATCAGGTCAGGCTTTATAAAGTTTTAGCTCATTTCATGCTTCGTTTGCATTCATTTACCTTAGGTTTTTAATTATTACACAAATTATTAAAGCCTTTGTTTTCAGAAAATTGGATATGCATTTAATTTATTAAATTAATTTGCAGATTCTATTAGACAACAAAGTGATCAAACCAGGTCAGTCAGTTGAACCTAACCAAGCAGAAAGGGAAGACTTACTTCGTATTCATACCGAAAAGTACTTAAATTCTCTAAAGTCAGGAGTTAATGTCGCAATCATCTCCGAAGTACCACCTTTGGCATGTGTAAGAAAATACATGTGTATACAAGCCTATATGTGTGAAATTGATCCTCGTATAAAATTTTAATCAGTACTGAAAAATTCTTGTTTTTAGGTTCCAACGTGCTGGAGAAATACCAAGCTTTTAAGGCCCTTGAGGTGAGACCATTTTACGAAACAGTTTTATCCAATTTTTATAGTCAGTGGCTTTTAGTTTAGAATGATTGTGGCAGAACCAATAGCATTGCGCTTGTATTTTCCTTCAGTGTGTAAGTGCTTTTGTCGAGAACTAGTTATTGGGAATAAGTATAAACACCTTCGCGATGTTGGAAGTAGCAATGAGACATACTCTGGTGTGATCATAAGTAATTTCAATCTCGACAATTTTGACTGGGTTGCTCAAGCGTATAACCACCTCCTAAAATCATGTAAGTTACGTAATCAGTGAAATAAATGTAATGTGCGATTGGGTGATTGTGCTGAGCCTCAGAAAGTGTCATTAGTTCAAAATGTAATGGATTGGAATCAAAGGTGAACCGGAAACTATTTTCTTATAGTGCCCCTAAACCCAACCCTAAGTTCGAGTTTTCAATATGCTGGACCTTCTCTTAAAGCTTAATTTAGACTATTTCAATTTAAATCAAAGGCTGCATTCAGCTTTCAGTATCATTGCCGAGTAACTCTATCCACCAGTATACTGTACAGACCTT
Organism: Spatulosminthurus flaviceps; assembly: GCA_034693705.1. Classification (NCBI taxonomy): domain Eukaryota; kingdom Metazoa; phylum Arthropoda; class Collembola; order Symphypleona; family Sminthuridae; genus Spatulosminthurus; species Spatulosminthurus flaviceps. Next base: position 35,223 of record JAQFXU010000075.1, on the reverse strand, counting down.
CATAGAATTGACAGATATTAGAAAGACATTTTTGCACAACAAAGTAGCAACGATTAGCGATCGTTATACTTATCCTTTCTCAAAGAATAATTGTGGAAAGTGCCTGGGTATGTATGGTTAGTATTAAGTGTGAGTTGTGCAGTGACGATTTCTGTAGAAATCGTCGCAACAGAAAACGCAAATAAATTACAGTTGAAGATTGTTCGAATCTTCAGTTGTCATAATTTTTTACGAAAAAATGGTCCCCAAGAATGATTATTTTTGGCATCTTGGTGCTTGCTGTTATACATACAGCTTGTCACAGGTTCCCAATGGAAGTGGCCATTATTGACTCATATTCGATTTGAAAAATGTTTTTAATTATTATTCTAATTATTTGGTGTATTCTATTGGTAATAATAAACAATGCTATTTGAAAATGTAGAAGAATTTTGTTGCAACAATAATTTGGATGTTGTAGATATCAAGTTGGCGGATCCATCCTCGGAACAAAACTGGCACTAGAGAGAAATTGGGCAATTAATCTCGGAGGTGGGTTTCATCACTGTTCGGCAGAGCAAGGAGGTGGTTTCTGCTTCTACGCTGATATTAGTCTTTGTATTAAATTTGCTTTAGACAATCCAGCTATCAAGCGAGTAATGGTTGTCGATTTGGATGCCCATCAGGCAAGTGAATAATTCAATGGTTCAAACACATTATGATAAGTAAACACCTTGAATATCTTTCTTACGCAATTGTGATTTGGTCAACTGGCTTTGTAGACCAGGCTAAGGGTGAAACATTTCAATTTCTAAGTTTCTATTCTTGATTTTACGGTGATTGTCAATGTGTAGGGGAATGGCCATGAGCGTGACTGGGGCAGCGACAACCGTGTCTTCATTTTGGACGCTTTTAATGACTCTATTTACCCTCATGACACCAGAGCTCAAAAACGTATAAGGTGTCCCGTTCTCCTCCAATCCTACACTTCAGATCGTAGATATTTGGAATTAATTGACAGGTAAGTAACCTGAAATATTGAGTACGTATGACTGTACGGAAAGCTGAAAATCCTCGTGTTGTCATTTTTAATGTTGTGCGAAAGTAACTCTCATTCTTTTGGTTTTTTAGCCAATTGAAGGCTTCTTTGGAAAATTTTCCACCACACTTCCTCATCTATAATGCCGGCACAGATATAATGGAAAATGACCCATTGGGTCGTCTTTCCATTACTCCCGACGGGATAGTAGAACGCGATCTGCTTCTTTTCTCTCACTGCTCAAGACGACAAATTCCAATTTTGATGCTGACATCAGGGGGCTACCAACGAGAAACAGCCGCTGTCATTGCAAGATCTATTCAGAATCTAGTAAAAAATTCCGTCATTACGATTTAATAATTTGTAATCATTCCATGTGAACATTTTTTACAACGAAAAACGTGAGGCAACTTGAGATTGACTTCGAAAGAGACATTCCAAAACTGTAGTTTTAGCTGAAATGAACTTCAGAATGTGCCATAAATATGAAAGACATTAGTCAACATTTGTTTGTAATATTTATCATCCTTGTATTTCACTTGTAGCTCGTAGTTTTTATTTATTACAGTATTACAAATACATTAATTAATGATCTTTAATCTTTAATATTTACTTCAACGATGGACAGCAATTTTATGTACTAAACACGTGTACTTATTGCTTATTAGTCTAAGCTAAGACTGGTTGGTCACCAACAACTGATCCTTTAGGTCGTTTAATTTAGATTTGTCTATTAGTCCTATCCAAAATCTTCCTAACAATGTTCCACAATGTATTCATGTTTCAGACTTTAAATATGTATTGAGAGGTAAGATGAATGCTTTTAAGAGATTATGATTATACTATGGATGAGGTTTAAATTCTACACAAAAAATCCGATACCACTAATTAGTAATACGATCCCAATCAACAGTTTTGCATGAAGCATAGTTTTTAAAAATCGAGAATGTCAGCAAAGGATGACACGAAATTTTATTACATAAGAACTGGTTCACGTCTGTTGCTCTGATGTGGATGTCCATGCACAATGTGCTCTGACCCAGAAAGGGAGATTTGTACGTTGGTTGTTACACTTGTTACATTATTGTTCCAGAGCGTGTCTATGAACACATTGTTAGTGCCTTGAAAATGGAATAATCCTTGCCTCAAAACTATCGTGTGGTTGTATTGAATTGAGCAAAATAATCTTCCGTTGGTGAATTCGTGTACAAAATACGATTCAAGTATTCTTGACGCAGACGTTGCTCTCGGGCCAGTTCCATATTTGTGGAACTCATTTGACTTTTAACATCCCTTCAAATGAAAAAAAGAATTTGTTGTCGTGCAAATTTTTTTATGCAGTAAAACAAATGAAAAATTATCTGTTGTGTTTTGAAATCATTTCAGTACCTGAGACGGTTTCGAAGTTCGTCTTCCAGAATGAGAGCCGCACTCTCCTCCTTCAACTTTTGCCTATCCCAGGCACAGTCAAATTCTGATTCTTCCCGTTTCTTCATCCGATTATCTATGATTTGCCGTTTTTGCTCTTCCTTGATAGCAGCAATCCTTTCCGCAGAAAATCCTTTAAAGCGTTCACGAGATACCCCAAATGGTCTGTCGACGGAAGTGCAGTCGGTAGTTTCTGATAATAATTCACTTTGCATCATATTTAACTGGTGTGCCATGTTGGCTTCCTCATCAGCTACTTTCTCTATATTTTTCCTCTCGTTCACTTCTTCAGCCTATGGACAATAAAATTTCCATGCTTTTGACATGCATAAATACCATTTAACCTACTAATTCCAAAATTAGCACACACACGTAATCTTAAGCTATTATAACTAGTTAACCCATATTAGTTTCAAGATGTGATTTGAGCCACCACGTAAAGCTGTAGCTTCAACTCGTACTCATACTCCTTTGTTGTAACTCTCAGAGCACAGTCACAGTTGGTAAAAACGTCTAACTGGGTGATTGAAAATGGAGTGTATTCTTTGTAGAAAGCATCTATTTTTTTATAATGAGGCGAATTGCTAATGGAAAAAAAACCGTGGATGTAAGAATTAAAATGGTTTTGGCACTCAGTTAACCATATCCTATCCTTTATAATTTACAGTAATACAGCTTTTTAATAAAAGGTTCCTTTCATAAAATAGATTTTGGTAAAATGTGCAACTTACTATGTCTTAAAAAATGGCCTAATTTTTAAAAAAGGCGACGGAAGCAATAGCAATATTATAACTGCAGTACAGTATGCAAAATCTATAAAGAAATAAGTTCACCGTTGCATAACTTACCAAGGCCAGATTGTAATTGCATGTCGCTTCATGTATGGCCCGTTTACATTGCATTTGTGCGGCAAACAGTTGACAATTTCGTAGATCCATTTCCCGAAGACGTCGATCGTAGAGAGCGTCCGCCTGTAAGCGTATATATAGCACCCACATTTGAAATTTTATTTACATCCATATATAGAATAGAAAGGAAAGTGCAAACTGAAATCGCTGCAGAAAATATGTGGATTTGTAATGTACTCACGTCGGATTGCTGCTGTTGACTCGCTCGTTTTTCCTTAATTTGATAATCAAGCCAGACTCTGCGTTGCATCGCTTGAGAATTCAACCTTTCCTTGTAAGTTAGGTCTTCCCCTTCGAATCTAAACATTGAATTTTCGATTTTTTTCTGTACTATAAATAAACTAAAGCAATTTTTGCAAACAGTACGAAGTTAATGGCAATAATAATTGCATATACTTTAAGTAAACAGAACCATACATAATAGTAAAGTTGATAACCTTTGCATGGAAGCAATTCCGCATCTAGGGTCTTCGTCATGTAATCTTGCAGGGTAGGAATTCCGTACATAATATGGGTCATTCAAATCGAACTCACGGCGATCCTCAAAACGCTGATTGATTTTCCTATAGTCCTGCATATCTTGCTCAACTTTTTTGCGATCCTATATATTGTAAGAAATATCGTGTTTTACACGGAGTTCTACAAAGTTACTAATTTTGGCAAATTGTTCGATCATGTCATGAGTATTTTCTCTTACATGGCGTAACCTACGCTCAATTTCAAGACCCAACAAATCTCTTCGGCACATATCCTGATTATATGCTTCGTCAAGCTGTTTATCTTGCTCATCTCGAGCCTTTTTCTCTTCAATTTGCTTTCTTAGAGCCTCCAAGTCTTTCTATGGAATAATTAGCTCATTTATAGGCTTTAAAAGTAACCTAAGACCATATTTCCAGTCTTATGCAATGTTGCACAGGTGGCGGAAGTACAGGTCTGGTAAGCTTTTTATATAACTGAAATCTATGGTGTAAAAAATAATGAAGAGCTTTCTTACACCGTACATACGCTGCTTGGGGTTGAAAATTCTTAACTTTCGCTCTTCTTCCGCTCGTTGGCGTCGAATGATTCGAGCAGCCTCCTTTGTGTCCACCGGTAAATCTATTTTGTACATGATGCCTGCAAAATTGATGGAAGGATAACGATACGGTAAAAAATGTAGGTTCTTTTTATTGCTTTCTGCAAAGCAAATAGCAAGGAGAAAATCAGTGAAATGGAGAAAGGATTTTATGCTGCGGTTAAAGTAGATGTCAATAAAGCTTGCTCAGCAGGGTTAAAGGGAAACTCTGAGAAGTTGAACGGATATTTCTATTATGGTAACTTTGTAATGTTGTAACATGAGCACAACGAAAAGGTTAGAACTCATGTCATACTTCATTGACCAAACGGCATGTAAGTCGTAGACTTCACTTTGATCTGTTTAGCTACTTTCAATGGCAAGGCATACCAATACCAACCCCCTCCCTAACTAACACCCGTCTTTCTTGCTGCTGCTGTAGCACTGATACTGGATACCCGAGACTTTTATCAGAAAGAAATCATGTTTTACTGTTTTATTTCGCATGCTCTAACATCATACCGGTCGATTCGGTGAGTATTTTTAGGTTCTTGAATTTCAATTTATCGTGGGCTGTGCTTGATACCGAGGCAACAACATTTAATCGAATTCACAAATTTAATGGCGAATGATATCCACATCGGTGACGAACTGACGAGTCGAGTCCCTTGAATAAATTCTCTAATACAAACTTGCGACATTGACATGCAACATCAACATTTATCAGAGAATTCTTGTACACAATGTGAAGCGTGTGTTTTATATAAACGCAACAGGGCAGTCTGCTAAATTGTAAAGTGTAAATAATGTTAGTGACTTTCCTCATAGGTGAGTTAAAAATAAAGTACAAGGTGAATTTAGCAACCAGTAGTCAATATTGTAGGGTAAGGAAAATAAATTATTGTCGTCTACTGTTTACCCACAACATTACTGTTAATAGCGAGAGGCGTGAGTATAAGTACTTTCACCCAGTAGTGGAGGAATTTGTAAGAATGTACATTAATAAATAAAATATCATAATACGAAGCTAGCTTTGCTTTGTGCATTGTATACTCGTAAAAAATGAGCTGGGTTACGTCTTACGTCAAAATCGAATCGGATTTCAATGCTTTGTCATTATCACTAGACCTCACATTATATAACCACTGGCAAACTAACTGAGAAACGCACTATGGTGTGATGTAATAATATATCTACTTGTTGAGCTGCTGACAGTGATAAATATTTTCAAGGAATGCGGTTGAAAGAGCACGCTATTGTCACTGATTTTCACGGTTAGCAAATGTATGCGCGTAAGTACATAAAATATGAGAATCAAGTTGACAAATTTTATCACGGTATTTATTCCCATCAACATTGACTCTACGTTGGACCCAGCATTCCTATAAGAAAATAAATGGCGGCTCTCCACATCACCCCTATTTTTAACGCTCGACGGACAGAAAATATTTGGGTCACCCCGACATTATTTTTGGCTACTTTAAATGTTAACTCATTCAGCGTCATTAAATGTGTAGTTATTTATCTTAAGTTTGAATTTAGCATGTTGAATTGCACAACCAAGTTAGTTCTCTTGAAATCAAGTTCAAGACAGTCATGAAGAAAATGATCGATATTATTGACTCACTGTGGCAAATCTCTGGTCACTAAGCTTGGTCTAATTATCTTGCTAGTGTAAACAAAAATTCCGAATTTGAATAGTCTTAAAATAAACAAGGGAGAGAAGTGTCATGTTGGTATGAGCAATGAAGGGCAAAGAAGCACATTACACTCTAATCCATTAGCACTAGTAAGCGAATGTTAAATACTTTTAGCATCCAACCATACTTTTGTTATCGATTGACGTGACAAGAGACATATTCAACATTTTAAAGAGTTCTGTTAAACTCAGTATATGACTCGCCTCCCTGTATGTACATCCGTCTTTTCAAAGACAAGAATCCAGAACATACATAATATGTGATCGATAGGTCCAACAGTGATAGCGATAGCGCCGTACTCTCTCTGAGACATCCTTATAACATTAAAATCAGCCTGGGTAATTTCAAAGTCACGTACTAAAAGCAATAAACAGAATAAACAGATTCGATGTATTCGGAAAGAATTTGCGTTACAAACCATGTGGTTCAAATGAACCTTGCTTTTTCGCTCCAGTGCGGTATCGAATATCCTGACATCAATGTGCTTTTACCCTTTTCATTATTGTATTCATATTCATTGAGCAGTATGAGACACACAAGAGAGTAGCAAAGTAAAATTACACAACTGATACGGATTGTGAGTGAGTACAAACGCGCTTACTAGTGGAGCTTACCACAGGTTAGATAAAGTTAGTATGAGAGAAAATTACAGGTAAAAGCCAACAGATGTACTTGAGGGCAGGGGGTTCTCTTACCTGTCCAAAAGGAAATACAACTATACAAGAGGTAACACCTGAAAGCTTCATGAAGTTGCTTCACTCAAGCAGTACGACTGTGAGGGGTAAATACTCATTTTTGAAACACTAATTTCCTTCATGCATAGTGCTCTCGGAGGCTCTACATAATAATATCCATGATATATTTCTCTCTCACGCACTGGAAGTACACATATTCCATACGTTATTCCCTGAATTTTCAACCTATCTTGATTCAAGTTTCCTTCCATTATCACCATATGGGGACTTATAGACGGGTTGAGTCAGAGAGTGAGAGGAAATAATGTGAAATGCAACAACTTGTAGCTTTAGCATTATTAACAGGAGCTGTGGCTTGTCACACTTGAAACGAAAATCGGCAATGCAGAACTGCTTCCTTTCACAGTTCCCTGCTCACTCTACATTAACTTAATCCATTTTCCTATACGCTCCTCTTGTAAGTAAGCCTCTTATTAAAAACGTGTCTTATGAAGACACAGAGTATATTGGCGAATAAAATTGACTAAAACTTTGAGGTATTTTCTCTACGCAGCAGGGATACTGTTAATAAGTGTGTGGGCTACAAGAGACTTGACGTACAAATAGTTACATACATATGGGTAAAAAGATATAATTGCAAAATTCTGCAGAACAACCTGCTAATCTTGTGCCACTGACAAACAATATTATTATTGCTATTTAATAACGGTGAGTCAGGCTACAGATATAGTAGTGATATTCATTTACTCACACGATGATGAGCTCTTGCTTCCGGTCAATTCGTTCTGGTTCTTGCTGAGTACTTACTACAATATTCGACCTATCAAGTGTTATGTGTTGACTTCTTGCAAGTTGTAAATATACTTTGTTGTGTATACATTCCTTCTATCACCTTTTCTACTTTTGTAACATCAACTCATCCGTGAAGGTAAACGCGAGGCAAAGCTCTTTTATACACATTTGCAGTTCAAGAAGACAACAAATTGTTTTCCCTTTAACTCTTGTGTAAAAGGTACTCGTGAGTGTGCATGAAACATGCAGTAGTATATATTTTTTTTGCACAAGGCTTTAATCTTAACTGGGAAAAACAGGGTGGTAGAACTGTCGTTCTGCATCTGATTCCTCCATCCATGTGAAATAGAATATATAGAAGTTATACTCAAGATTTGCCCCTCAACATTCAATTACGCCCATCCTCTTATCAAAGATTGTTTGAAACTGTTACCGTTATTGTTACTTCCTTTGGAAAATTTCTCACACTTTGTATAATCCTCGTGACACTTGTGATCCACAAAAATTACAACTCTTTCACTCTAACAACTCGATTTGTCAAGTGATTTCGTGTGTTTTTCGGTGAAATTTTTATAAAGCATAGAAACTTTGTTGGGTCTCCATCAGTACAAAAATGGGTGAGTAAATTTTTATTTTTTCCTACTTGTTTTTTTTAAATATATGGCAGGGGCATTAAGGGAAAGATATTAGGAAATTTTTATGGCCAGGTCTAAAGTTAGGGTAAAAACTTTAGGGGGATGCATTTAAAAAATGAAAATGTAGCATTTACTTGGACGAGCTAAATTAGCTCAGCTAATTTGCTGTTTGCGGTGGAAAGAAAAAACTAATAATTGGAAAAGTAGATGGGTTAAATATTTCAAATCATGTTTCAAGACATTTATTTGGGGGTTTAATGATGATTATGTGGTTAAAAATATATTTTTGGGTTTACAGGTCGAAATTGTCAAAATTGCATGACTCGGATGCCTTATGCAACCTTAATTGCAACAATAATGTGTTTGGCGGGAGTTGGGGTATACTGTGGGACTATGTACAGAGGTATTGCTCTGACCCGGCTCATGCTTGACGAAGTCTTCCATTTTAGACTAGATTGGTTAGAGACACTACAACTGGCGTTTGTAATTACTGGGGCTTGCATGGGAGCCCTCGGCCTGATGATGTTATTCGTCGGGTGTCTGACAACGGGAGAAACAAGACGGTCCGTGTACAAAGCATGGAAAGCCCGCGTAGGGGGCAGAATATCCTGTGCAGTGGTAATTAATTAAATCACTAAAAATTATTAGACCTATATTTATGACTTCGTAAATAGCTATGAAGCCTAGGATTAACGCTTGTTATAAATCCAATTAGAAATTTGTTGTAGTATTATGGTGTAAATGTAAAATGTTCATGTAGGATATTAATTTTGCAGTTTATGGTCATCACCTACCTCCTTGAGTTAGCTTGGTTGATCATGTTTGCTTTCTTAATTTTGGTCACTTCAACGTTTTCACTATTTTGGTCGCTGTGCTCGCACAAGGAACAACCCTATGAACAGAATAACTGCATTGATTTCACTCAATTCCGTAAGGCATAATATTTTTTGTTTGCCTGTTTTTATTTAGTCAGTAATTAGGTAAACACCTGTCAATGTTAACTAAATAAATGTCGTGCGCACACTTAGTATTTTTACGTTTTCCTGACTCGATAATATGCAGTCGTATGTAAGGGGAAGACTGACAAATTTTGGGCGTTCTATAAGATATATTATATTGAATGAGTTAATTACTAACATGGGATTAAAACAATGTTTTCCTAGACTTCCTATTTCCACAAAATACACGGGTGGACGATATGAAAGTATGCGAGACAAATGAAATGAAGTTATTCTGCAAGGACTATGTCGCAAGAGCTGAAGTGATGTTTATATTGGCGACAGTATCCTGTTTGTTGGTAGTTATGAGTTTGGTAAGTGAGAATCCTTACATCTTCTTATTTGTCTGCTTTTGCAATTAGCTATTCCATGCCTGATTAAGGTGGGGTCCTCCAAAGCCATCTGTAATTGCATTAAAACAGCAGTAAATAATACCACCAAATATATAGGTAAAATAAAGGGGGAGACATTAATATCCATGCAATTATTTACATTTCAGATCCATTACCTTATGTGCCTATCGGCCAATTATGCTCATATCAAGGGACATGAAAAGTTCCAGGATTTCCAAGATCTTCAATTCTTCACAGGGGAATCTGAAATGACCGCACTTGCTGGGAAAGATAGATTTTAAGCTTTTTCGCTCGTTAGAGACCGAATAAAACCGTGAACGGGCTAAGGTTGTACAATGCCAGTGGATGCTCACTGGGACTACACTGGGACGATTTGAGAAATTTTGAAAAATGCCAGTTTTGGCACTGGCAGCCTATGCTTATACATTGAAAATGGCCGCTTGCCAGTGTGAGAACTGGCACTGCTCATTTCGTGCCAGTGAGCATCCACTGGCATTGTCCAACCTTAGAACGGGCAATAGAAACACCTTCGTTTCAGATGACCCTCTTCCAAATTGATCTTCAGGGGCAGGGAACGGCTGTCAAGCGTTGTGAATATTTATTTCGTATTTTAAGTGTAACTTGAAACAAGTCAGAGCAGTAAGGGGTATTTCCAATATCGGTCTCAACTTGAAGACGATTGAACTATGTGTCTTTACACGTAGTCTATAAGTTACATTAATGATGTTTTATTGTTTAATTATACCTGCAAATATTATTATGTATACAAGGGTTTACGTTTCGAATTATATGGTGTAGTAATATATATTTTATACATGGAAGAAGTTATAGTAATATTAACTGCAACGAGCGAGACGTGCAGTGGTTTTATGTTACAATAATTGTGACAAATCCCGGAAAACCAACTACAACAATATGTGATCAAAATCATTTTAAGAAACATTTTATTATTCCTCATATATCAATATTTTCGACGATGGATTCAAAATTAAGGTATTACAATTTATTCTTTTGTTGCACTGCAAAACTTGTACTTTATACACCAAGAAGACATGATTACAAACTAGACTTGCACGTAAATACTGTTCGTTTTGATAACACAATGCAAGTCGAGGTAATATGCTGTTCATGAGTGAGAATGATAAGACGACTCTAAAATGTTGGTGCATTTTTCGAAATATATGTAATAAAAGGGATGTTAAATAAAAGCTTTCCTAAGTAATGCTTCCTATCAATATTATTTTCAATGCACACAATAGCGGTTTAAAAAAATAACAAACAAACAGACGGGAGATGTGTCATAAGCGTTCGAACTCTGCTTCTACTTGAGAAAAAACAAATCGAAATAATTCTTGTATGCACAACATACGTTAAATAGAATAATGCTATACTACAATCGTCGGCTAACACAAGATGTATAACCAAATTTTTAAAACACTTTGTAAGAGTTTCATTTTGTGCACTTATTATAAAATAATGTATAAATTTAAATTGTTACTGATGTCCTTAAGCTTGGCTATTCTTATCTTCAATCTAATAAATTATTTGTGATACTCATTCCATTTACAGTCGTAAAAGCCGTCACCTGCAGTCCATAAGAGCTTTAACAACGTGTGGCATTTGTCCAAGTTTGGTTCGAATCTCCGACGGTATTGAATCACTTTGCTGATAATGATAAGACTGCCCAGAATTCGTAATGTAAGACACTTTTGCAGATGCAGAATTAAAAATTAGACGATTACCATCTTCATAGTTTACCTCAATATCCCCACTAGATAATTGTGAAACTCTTCCGATTCCGGCTATGTTGGTAGTTTTTAAAACTTTCTTTACTTTGCCCGAAGACGATCCAGTGCCAACTCTTGTACTTGCTACAGATGTTTCGTATCCTCCAATCTAGGATGGATAAAAAAGTAATTATGGCAAATACAATTAGCAGTTGGGTAGAAGTATTACAGCTACAATTATTCTTGAATCTCACCGTTGGAACTCTTATTGCACTTGGAGGAGAAACATTCTCCTGATTGCTCGGAACCTGGTTAGAATACAGCGACCGAAGGGCTATACTAGGTGGTCGCCGCCCCACAATAATTGGAAAACAAGGATCATCTGTTTTATATCCAAGTTCACATAGGGAAGATTCTAAGACTTCGCAGTGTTTATAGCACTTCGTGAAATGCTCCCACATCAGCTGTGGTGCTGGTGACATTGCCGGTGCATCATTTATGTGAAATGTTGAACAACGCCCTGAGGCAACTTCCAATTTGACCATATCTGATGATTTCGTTATTTTCCCTCCTAATATAATAATAATTCATGAAAAAATGCAGATTAACAAAAAATAGATGTTTCAGTCGAAAAAAAGGAACCTTCGTAAAAGCAGGCTTCGAAGTCCGCACCCGGACCGTTCTCCATGTAAAAGCATTTAGCACTTGAGCTGTAGTAAGTAATTTTTGGAGTTTTGCTTTTCACAAGATCAACAAATTTAGAAGCGTAACAATACTTCTTCCAATGTTTTTCAGGAAGGTTATCATAATTATAAATAGCATCAGCTCCTTGTTCTGGGAGTAAAGGAGGCTCAGATCCAACGGGTTGTCCTTTTCCTCGATTAGGTTGATACAAAATTATCTAGTTTCAAATGAAATTATGAATATTAAATGATGCTTAACAATTTTACCAGAATGCAAGTAAATGAAGCTGAGGTAAGAAAGCAGTGCTTACCCTCATACCATCCGGTGAGATTCTTAATACATCATGAACTTTCTCGACCCCATCCCGATTCTTCAGAAATTCCAAACAAACTTCTCCGTTATCCAGTATATTTACAACAACATTTTTCGTTTTCTGCCGAACAGGTCGAAGTCTTTTGGAGTTTAAGGGTGGAACAGGAACTACTTTTTTCAAAACTTCCGGCTCATTCTGAGGTTTGACAGGAACTTGGAAGGAACCGGTTTCAAGGAAGTCATCTCGATTCTGACTCGAATGACTGCGATGACTATGATTCTTTAACAACGATGTATTGTGAGACCGAGGAGGGATGTTGGCAGTTACGTATTCACTTTGTTTGAAACTATGACTTGAATGCTGAACACTAGAAAAGCTTGGCTTCCGTGATGACATACAACTACACGTATCACTATGTGAGCACTGTTCGCAAGCTTTCCAGGTATGACTACACCCGTAATTACTTCCAGGAGCACTATTTGCAGTAACTGCAGGTGTCCATGGGTACGATGTAGAAGCCATTCCACTGTCACATGACACCCACTTACAACCTCTTGCAAACGACGGATTTTTACTGATCCCCGATGTTATATCATGGTGTTTGTTTTTTCTCATGAAGGGATGCTCCAAAATCGCTTGCAATTTGATGCGCTCGTTAGGATTTTTCTGCAGCAATGATTTAATTAGATCCCTCGCTTCCATAGATAAATGTGAGGGGTACTTGACTTCTGCCATAACAACCCTTGTAAGTGTAGATTTTATTCCATCATCAGTATCAAAGGGAGCTTTTCCTACCAGGATGGAATATAACAAAACCCCTAACCCCCATACATCTGTTTCAAGTCCATGAGCTCCTCTGGTGGCCACTTCTGGTGAGATATAATTAGGTGTGCCACACATTGTCATATGCTTCTCATCTGATCGCAGAAGTTGTGTTGCTAATCCGAAATCTGCTAATTTCTTTAAATAAAAGCAATGGATAAACACACTTTCAAATTCTAAAACCCAGGAATTTTATATTATTTGAACTTACTATATTCATGTCCTTTGTAAGGAGTAAGTTCGCTAAGGATATATCCCTATGGACAATTTGATGAGAGTGTAAATACAAAAGTCCTTCCACCACTTGCCGTAAAATCGTACATGCTGTTTCCGTGAACAATAGAAAAAATAATTCAAAATCTCAAAGCAAAAAATTTACAACTCACAAAAGATTAACAATCTTACCGTCATCTTCACTCACAACAGCATTAGTACTCTTTAGGAACCTCTGCAGCTCACCATTGTGACACAGCTCCAACACTAAATAAACATAATGGTCATCTTCGAAAAAAGTATACAACTCCAGAATAGACGGGTGTTTTAGTCTTGAGTGAATCGACACTTCTTGCCTCACCCTAGCTACCATCCCCGCTGCTTTCATCAAGTTCTTATCGATCTAAAAACACAAAATAGTTATCAAATTTTTGTTGATGGCAATAATAACTTAATCCATTGTAAAAATTTGACATGTACCCAAATTTAAGTCAAAAAATTTAATTTACTAACCATCTTAATGGCAACTTCCAAACCAGTAAGTTTGCATCTTGCCCGATATACCACGGCAAAACCCCCTTTCCCCAATAAATCGTGGACTTCATAATCCTATTTAAAAATTTTCTCCCAATCATTTAAATTTCTACAAGTCTCTACACGTATTCCTTTTAAAAATCGTCTTAAAACTAATTGTCATCCTCAGCATCAATCCAAATAAATCTAATCAAATTAAAACAGTTTCATACAGTATTCAAAATATGACAACTTTACAACCAAACAAACACCTGTGGATTTGAGACAACTTGTGAACACACCGTGAATTAACTATTATATTCGTAGGTTTAACAACATAACAAAAAAGCGTAAAATCAACTGCCAATATAAACAAGGATTATAACACAAAATTTCAAAACACAACAAAATCAACCAAGTTCATTCAAAAGTTTACAAAGTTTTATCAGAGAATTGTAACAAATAATACAGTACACAAAAAACTGTCTGACCCACTCTGACTCAATATTTTGTAAGGAAATTTTCCTACGTTTGTATGGATCTTTAAATATAAAGAAAATTAACTTACATTTATGGAGTTTCCGAAGCTTCCCATGGTGATTGACAACCATGCAATTATTGTTACAATTTACAATGCATTCAAAATACGAAAACCTTCTTCGGCCCCTCTAATTTCCATGATAGGCATTGGACTATCGCAGGCCGCGTGAGAGATTCGAATTCAAACAATAACCGTCAATACAATCTCATCCCTTTTCCCTCCTTCACGACTAAACTTTATAGATAGACTGGACTATCGCTATATATGCACATTACTAACAAAGGGCAGTTGTTGAAAAAACCGTTCCTACTGTGCTCTGTCACTCAGGGTTGCTCCCTTATACATATAAATAGGTATTTAATGATGTCTGCTGTCTGGTTGGATGCCTCAAGCAATTCCAAGGGCTTGCTAACAAAATGTTGAAGTGCATGTGTGTAAATAAGCTTCTGCTCTATTTACGAGACGAGTTTTCCCATACCACGTACCATTTTACCCCCTCATCATGGCTGAATCAGAATATCTTGTGCTGACAAATATTAGCCTGATTTTTTTCTACTAAAAATCCAATTGGGCTAAACTTGAGGCTGAAAATGTTTTTCGATAATAACCGAATATTAATTATCTACTTTTCTTATAGGGATAACTGATGATCATTCCATGCACTATTAGTTTTGTATTATTTACTTTAGTGGGGGTAATAATAAACTCGTAGCATTTTGTCACATGACAAAGGAAATAATTCACACACCCGTTAACGGCGGTTGTACCGGTTGCAGCCCAGGGCCCAGGGTAGGAGGAAACTTCTCAATAAGATATTGTGGATTATTAAAATTTTTGGAAAATATGTAAAAATTTTGACGCGATAGCTGCTGGGAAAAGGGATTACCAAAAAAATAAAGGAGTCAGTAGAAGTACATCAAGAAAATTTTGCAAGGCAGTTGAGAGCACGAAAAGAAATGTCTAACAAAAGTTAGAAAGATTTTTACTTTTGATATTTTATGCCTTTTTCAGCTCGTTTTCAGTTTTATTTTGTTTTGAGGTTTTGACGGAATATTTAAACGAATCTCACAGTCAGCATTATAAGTAAGTGTAAGAAGTGGTTCCTACACTATTTAAAATTGTATTATGCTGAAGTAAATAACTAGGTACATGAGCATATTGGAAGGGGTATACTCGAGTGAGCGAGGAGTGAATTTTATTTTTTATGTTGCTTGCATTAGGCTCATCCCCTGTACTCATTTTTACCATAATATTTAATAAGGCTGCTTTATTATTTCCGCACCATTACATTGTGCTTCCCTTAAGCTATTATGCGGGATAACTTTAGCACCGCAACGCAAGAATATGATGCTGAGATGAATTTTGAGAGCACAATGTAGAGAGTACAATAATTTTGAAAGCTAAAGGAACAGGCTTTATTATATGTCTATGTAATATAGATAACCGTTCTATAGCTTAGATGGTAAGCTGGTGCGGTTCAAAAGTTTTGTTTTAAGCATTCAACCCATTTTGAGGGGGAAAGCAAAAAAAATACTTCAAGTCACATTTCTAGGCTTCATACTGAGAGTTTTAGTTTTAGGCCCACAGCAAATGATTTTTTCCTACAATTTGTTCGTGAGACAAGTAGTTATGTAGGTTTTCAAAATATATCCGAAAAATTCACGTAGTATTTAAGTTTCGGTGGGGCATGGCACATGATTGACAATGAGTGTCTTTTGACGTTTTGACAATGACCCTTTTGAATATTTGAATAAGGAAGATAAATCCAGTCCGCAGAAACTATATGAAATACTCTTCTGTATGTGTACAAACATTGACTTGCTTCGTTAATCAAAAGTCTTTTTTAAAGTAGAGCGAGTAGAGCCTGTGATTTAGAGGATGACTATATATGCTTCCAGTACCAGTGTACCAGTACCAAGTATATCTGGCAAGGAGGAGAAATATTGTCATGGATCGCAAATCGCAAAGATGCAAAAATCCAATTAAATTTTTATTAAATACATCAATTAATACCACCTTGTCCACCTTCGGCTGGCATGGCATTGAAATTTATTATTGAATGTTTTAATGTGAAACTTAAAGGATTTTGAAAGCAAACCGGAGCAGCGCAGCGTAGCAGATGATTTCAAAACTGTTTTAATATTACCCTTAAAGTTTTAGAGAATGAAATAATAATATTATGAAAGTGAAAGTTTTTACCATAAATTTTATGTGAAATCATTTTAAAAAACGAGATTATTTTAAAAAATCGCAAACAATATTAAATCAATTTAATAAAAAAAGGTTTCCTTGATTCGAAAAGCTTTCTATTAAGTAGTGTATTAAATAATAATAATCATTGTTTTCCCAATGCTGTGGTATAGAAGTGCAATCTGCAAACTTTCTTTCTTCCCAAAATCGCAGCTGATGCCGAATAATATTTGGATCTTGGATAAACCAACATTGGTTCAAGTTGAAAGTGAGACTGAATTTCAGTATTATCTTGCACTATTTATCTATATCCTCACAAAGCAAAGTAACAAACTACAACTGCGGGAATTCCTACATAATATTCGGTATTTTGCTTTAACGCATCATAAATCATAATATAAATATTACAAATAGCCTGATTGTAATTTTAGGCTTTTGTTTGTAAATAAGTAACATTAATAATATTATTCTCAATAATAAGTCTAAAATGCCAGCAGCGTCCTATTAATGTTGTGTGCACAAAACATTTTAAAATAATTAAAATGAAAATTTCCAATCAAATTAATGAACAGCCAATATAAAGAATACATAATTTGCAGGACCGCGAATAAAAGTTTTTTCAGGAGTTCCGAAATAAACGAAGACTCCTAAAAATTATTGTGACATTTCCGCGACCTTTTGCGATAATGCTGTGAAATCGTGTGAAGGATCAGTGTGATCGTGAGATGACTTTTTCGGTAGTCCCTCCCTCTCCTCGCATGCTCAAATCTTTAGCAGTAGCTGGGTGTTGTTGGTGTCACCAACAGCATGTATAGAGATGAGAATGTATATTCTACAACATGCGTCCTGAATTTGCAGTGGGAATTCCAGAAGCTATTACAGACGTAAGTTAAGTACGTATATACTTATATTGCTTTCATGAGTTTTTTAGTAAAGGCTGTTACCTTGAAAAACAAATGAAATTTCATTTCGATTGGAGAGGCAGAAAATCATTTACGTAAAGACACAATTTAAAGTTACGGGAGTTGTACATGTATTTTTTCAGCTGAAAGATTTGCAAGCATTCATAGTCAAGTAAACCATGTAACTTACAATTGTACCTCACCTTCGCCGTACGTAGAATATACAGTATGCCCGTAGAACTTTCTATCTCCAATCAAATGAGATGTAATTGTGTTCCTAATTTGTTTCAGCTTTTCAAAATTTCCATACAATTTCCTTTTCCTTGAGACTTTTTGCTGCTGCAAATCCTTCAATTTTATATTTTGTTTTTTTTCTAGGATATCTTCATCCAATTGATCTATAGATGTATTCCAATTGCAAATAGAGTACAAGTTGTTTTAGCTTTTACAAATGGTATTTAATTCAATGCGTTTTAATTTGCTTGTAACTTTAAAATGTTTTTTATCATTCTGCTCAGATATTTGCCGGAATCGCAATTACGCTCGCCATCATGGCTTTATACACGGATATTTGCTGGCTACTTTCCTCCGAAACTAGCATGTATTACCAGGGATATTTGGTTTGGGTAGAAGAGAACGGAGGGTGGTCCGAGATGTCCGCATTCCGTCGCGACCCCTTTTACCAGTTGGTTGTGACTGTTTTTATTGCTCCTACAGTGATTCATCTTACGATTCATCTTATAGTCACAATTGTGCAGAAATATCCGGAGGAAGCCTATGAATTAGACGACCTTGACACACCTGATGAAGATCCCGAATTTCTAAACGCAACTCCGGTTACCTTTCGTGAGTCCCCAGCTATGAGCCCACGTAATGCAAGTCGTACCTCCCAAAACGTGGACACCGCAAAGTGGGGTAGCGCTGACCGCGACCGTCATTTCATCCGCTGGGTAGGCCATCTACTTTGTTCAAATAGTTCAAAAGCGGATAAAAGTGGTTCTCATTTTAAATCTCACGCTAAGCTCCGACGGTGCCTGTCGTTACCAGCCGGAACTTCGGAGCCAAGTAATCACAAAGGCAGGGAACCTTTGAAAATCTTTTGGAGTAGTCCTGCTTTGCCTCCACCGAAAAATGTAGTGACCGAACCTCCCTGTAAACTTCCATCTGCTTTAAAACAAACCGAATCTGCTCCCCACAAAGCATGCACTATTGGGTCTACGCCAGGAAGTCCAAGCAAAATAGAAGCAGATTCGCGTAGCAAGACATCCAAAGGAGATGAAGATATAAATGTTGCGATTGATGCGAGTACCAACAATAAACCAAGTCATACTAGTTTAGTGGAACCAAAGTTTATGAATCCGAGGGTGAGTTTTTCCTTAAAACTTTTGCAACTATATACAGACGTGTATGTGCTAGTCCCTATTGAACACCTAATTGATCTTCGGAACGTAGTGCAACGTTTCACCGTTTTTCACTCGATGATATTGCCAATAATATTACATATTGCAGTTACTAAAGCTTCTACTAATGGCATCCATCATATTCGAATGCATGTTGGCCTTTTCTGCCAGCTACTATCAGGTTAACGAACTACTCCGATTTGATGATTATCTACAGTCCCCAAACGTAACTGGAATGATAAATTCGTCGGATACATACCTGGCTCAGGGAGCGCTCATGTTAGCAACTTGTCGTCATAAAGATCCTGGTCAGTATATGAGGATGATGATAAAGTATCCAAAGTTGAGGAAGGAACGAGACAAATTATGTGTATGCCAGCAGTACAGGGCTAAAGCGTGGGTGGTAGTATGTTAATATGAAAAAATCTTTCCATTTCTTCGATAACCTGCATTCCTCTTTATAAATTCCATTCATGTTTTTAGGTTTTCTGCAGTCTTTATGGGATTTCCGGTTTAATCACCACCGTTGTTATTTATGGACAGTTTAGGGATACCCTAGCTCTTACATACGGTGGAAATTATCCTGTCATGAATCGCAGGACCAGCAGAAGACACGCCTGGGGGTCAACAGATGCAAGTACTCAGGAAGAGTCGGACCTTAGAAGGAAAACAGATTATATCAATACTTTGTCCGCGGAGGAAATGCAAAGAAGATATCGTCGTGACAGTTTTTCCGAAGATGAGAAGCTTTTCTCTGGCTATACAGTGGGCATGGATGCGGACCTTTTGGGCGGGGGCAAAGTAGCTAGTAATAGTATTACTTAGCCAAGAGCCTCTCAACTGTGCTAAAAAATTAACACTTCATTTTACATTTATAGAACCAGTTTATTTATTTTTATCGCAACTCTCCCGGATTTTTGTAATCGCTTCAAACTATACATAGGATTTATGCTACGTATCTAAACTATACATTCTTTATACACTACTTACAAAATATTAAATATTTTCTCCAGTCAGTCATTGTTGCATCAAAAAATCCCTATCATCCCAATCCCATTCAGTGCGGTCGATTCAAACTCCACATTGCTTGTATTTACAAAATTAACAGGTGTAGCTGATTAGCGAGTATCACTTATGTACTTATCCCTCGGATCTGTTGATGTTAACCAAAAACGGTTATTATTGTTTTACTATTTCATATTTCATTGACATTGACCTTACTTATAGTTCATCACTTATACGATTTAAAGTTTTAAATGGAGACCCAATTTCTCATCTTTTCTTCGTATATACATATTCGTTCACACCAACCTCATGCTTGTTGGCGCATTTGTGGATTTCTATGATCGTATCTTCATGTGCTCAATGTCAGCACATGGATACACATGACGACAGAGCAGGAAGAATTGAGTCAAAAGAAAAGAGTGTGGAAAATTTTCAACTGGTCCTCTATTCCTCTGCAGTTCATTTCATATGTCTACAAAAGTTGTGCACGAAAAGTTAAATTAGTTTTTCAAACCCGAAGTTGGACTTCTGCAATATATTTAACTCTTACTTTACTAGCAATTACTGTCGTTGTAAGAAGTGTCCTATCCGCTGGTGCCGTGTGATAGTAGTGAGATTGGGCTCTAAAATAATTTATAATGTAAGTATTTCATAGTTATAAGGATAAGGAAATCCATTGTCCATCAATTCTTATAATTTATTAATTATTGTTTAAATCAGTATTAATTAGTATTATTGTTATAATTGCATAATATTGTGTTAGTAGCCCAGTAACACAGAGTAATTAGCTTGGAAATTATTTATTTCGAGATTTAACTCCTGTGATGAGATTAAAATTAACTAATAGAAATAGCTAGAATGGAATCCTACAATTAAAAACAAATTTAACGCACGATTTGTGTTAAAAATATCCGGATAAACAATAAATAAGAATAACGTAAAGTAAAAGGGATAGTTTGCAGTTGGGATTTTCTGAATAATTTGTTTGTTCTGCAGATTTGATTGGTCAAGTAATTGTGAATCAAGATGTTCCAGCTTGCGAAATCTAGTAGGTACAAGAAATCAGTACAGAATATTGGAATTTGGTTGGGGAGACAGTCGAGCAGTTTTGGGAATAGTGGATCTTCAGGAGATAACAAAACACCGGGATCCCAAGTACCTAAGTCATCAGCATCAACGGCCACACATCCAAAACCAGTGGAACCGGTAGAAGGTCAAAGAGGAGTATTACCATTTAGGGAAAGGTCAAGAGGCCGACAAATACCGTTGGATGTTCCATTTCCGGGTGTCTCCAAAGTTGACTACCAAACGGTGGAGAGGAGCAGTGTGAACACGCAAGTGACGACATTGGAGAACGGAATTCGTGTGGCCACACAGCCAAGATATGGCAAATTTTGTACGGTTGGTGTTGTTGTTGGAGCTGGATCTCGATATGAAGCAAATTTTCCTACAGGGGTTTCTCATATAATCGAAAAACTTGGATTTATGGTAATAATTCTTGAGAGTTGTATTACTATTGTAGGAATATTGTTAGTGACGAGGGATAATAAGAGCTACATCTTTTTTGGATCAATGAGTTTGTTTTACGTGTTTATAGTCTTCCCGTAAGTATCCTACCCGTGAGTCAATTTTTTCGGAATTGGAGAGGAACAGTGCAATTTGTGATTGTCAAACTTCAAGGTTAGTTTTTATACGACTGTCAACAAATATTTTGGTTTTAAGATTTTACGATGGCTTATAAAAATGTCAAAGTTTGTGCTGGAGTTATTGAAGCTGCTATTTGTACTCCTAGGGATGCCACTTTGTATGCTATATCCACAGAAGTAGGAGGAGTGGCAAATATTGTGAAAATGCTGTCAAATATAGTTCATGAGCCGCTGATTACTCCTGATGAATTAAATGCAGCAAAAATGGCCGCATCTTTTGAAGTGGAAGATTTAAAGATGAGGCCAGAACAAGAAGGTGTTTTACTAGAAATGATTCATGCAGCTGCTTGGAGAAATAATACGCTAGGATTTCCCCGGCATTGCCCACCGGAAAATTTAGATACTATCACACGGGACCATCTACTTCATTTCATGAGATTGCATTACACTCCTGAGAGAATAATCGTCGCTGGAGTTGGAGTTGACCATCAGGAACTTATCGACATAACTAAAGCATACTTTTCAGACGCCGAGGCTACTTGGAAAACTGATACTTTGTCAGTTAATCAACCTTCCAAACCTGATACTTCAGTTGCTGAATACAGTGGCGGATTGTTGAAGGTAAGTTGACGAGGACCTTTACAAGTGTGCAGAGAATTAAGTGATTTTTATGGTAAAGAATTATTGTAGTGCAACGTTTCCCATGTAGGAGGTAAAAAGGCTTTTCAAAAGAAGTGCACCGTTGAATTTTCTTTTTTTCGTAGGAGGAAAGAGATTTCGGTATATTTAATGCTGGTCCTTTACCAGTTCCGGATCTCGCTCACATAGCATTAGGGTTCGAATCCATACCTCATCATGACCCGGACTTTATTGCGTCATGTGTTCTCAATCTACTAATGGGAGGTGGTGGATCCTTTAGTGCCGGAGGGCCTGGGAAGGGCATGTATTCCCGCTTGTACACTAACGTTCTCAATCAGTAAGAAGCTCATTCTTCATGCGTTCATTTGTAGAAGTATTTCCCGATTAAAATTCATTTTAAAAGGTCTTAAGCTATTTTATGTGCTTTGGAAATTCCCCCTAGGTACCATTGGATTTATAATGCCACCGCATACCACAATTCGTACAATGACTCGGGACTGTTTAGTATTTACGCCAGTAGTCCACCGCACATGCTACGGCGTCTTGTTACAGTCCTAGTTAACGAACTGCTAGGGATGAAAGATCCAGTGAAGAAGGATGAATTTCAGGTAGTAATTGAATCCTTTTATTTTTTTTCGGAATACCTACATATGGGTTGAACAAATATTCCACATCAAATAAATATTGTCACCGATTATTCTAAATTTTTGAATGTAGAGGGCAAAGGTACAGCTTAAGTCAATGCTACTGATGAATTTGGAATCACGTCCTGTTGTTTTCGAAGATATTGGCCGCCAAATACTTGCAAATGGATTTTACAAAACTCCTGTGGAATACATTAACCTAATAGGTTTGTCTTTATATATATTTCGAAAAATTAGGAAACAGCAATAAGTCGAGCTATTTTCCTCATCAAATTCTAAGTGAATGTACATCGGTTACGTACTAAGTTGCTAAACTTAAACTTAACTTTTGGTCATGTCTCTTATCGTATTTGCTGGATTCCAAATATTCCTGAAGTTTCCGTATTCAGGTCATTATGATTGCTTGCACGACTGAATATCCGCCGTTTAAGTTACTTTTGCTTTTGTAGACAAAGTTCGGGAAGAAGATGTGGAGCGAGTTGCTCGGAGAATATTAGAAAGTAAGCCCAGTTTTGCTGCTCTTGGAAATCTTGCTGATTTGCCCGCAATAGAAGACGTCACGGCTGACTTAACGCATTCAACAAGGAAAGTAGGAGGCAGTAGTAGCAGTCGCTTCAATTTTTTCCAAGGATAGCAAAAAAATTTTTCGTTGACTTTTAGAGCGCCCATAAGTATGCTGCTGTATTTCCCCGCCCAATAAAAGTAACTCAAAAATTTCTAATCATATAATGGTTCACGCCTTTGTTAGTATTCACTTGATTTTATAATGAACGCATACAATGCAATCTCTTTTTGAAATAAATACCTCGAACGAATATTAAATTCATTGGTAACAATTTAGAATTTCCGTTGTTAGAGAATCTTAATTTTTCCTTTTATAAGTTTCTGTTTTTGTAATTTTTTTCACGGGGATAAAAGGCTTAGCTTCTCTAAGTTTCAGGCTCCATCATTTTTAAAAGAAGCATCATCTCAGAGGATTCTGGAGTTGTCACAGGTAATTCTTCGTAGCCGAAAAACTCATCCAGAAACATTTTTATCCCGTGTCTTTCGGACGAACACATCGGTCCAAATATACTTTCCCGAATGTTTTGGTCCAAATATTTTTCATCCACAAATTTCTTTGTCCAAAAACTTATCGTGCAGAAATTTTTTTATCCGAATATTTTTTCATCCAGAAAATTGTTAATTCAAAATATTTTCATCCACAAAGTTTTTCATTCAGAAAATTGTTTATCCAAAAATATTTCAGCCATAGAATTATTTGTTCCATTATATGTTTTTACAAAGAAACTATGAGGAAAAATAAGAACCAGCTTAAGTTTTACCCATGAAAAAATTCGAACAACCAAACTCAACCCGAAAAGTCAATCGAGAGCCATGTCTTCAGATATTTATTCGTCCAAATAATTAAAAACCAAACTTAGCTTAAGTTTAGCGGAACCAAAACCAAAATAAATCCATAAAGTTACGACGTTAAAATATAATTACCTTCGGAGTTGTTTTTGATGTTATTTCCAAACATTTTAGTTAAAGTTGATGTTTGATACATGGGTGGACAATTTTTAGTTTTAAAAATTAGAATAGAAAAGGCCAGAAGATATTTGTTTCATAGATTGAAGAAATATTTCGCAATTTTGAGCATGTGCATATTTTAAAATTTGTGCGCATTTCATCTGTATTTTTGGTACGTTAAGCTTAAGCCTATACTAAGTTTAGTTTTTAATTAGTCATATGAATGGATATGTGAGGACATCGCTTTCGATAGACTTTTCGGATTGAAAGTATGTATTTTGGGGAAATTTTTTCATGGATAAAGCTTAAGTTGGTTCATATTTTCCCTCATAAGAAATTTCTTTGGACCAAGATAATATGGGATGAAATGGAGTTAAATGATGACATTAAACGTCTAAAATAAACGCTTGTTCCTTTCAAAAATAGCAATGAAATTTCTAAGAAAATTAGAGGGGTTGAAGAATCAGGTTACACAACCTATTTTGTATTTCAGGCTATCTCGGGGACCAAATGACCGATTTGCCTCAAATTTCGACTAAAATGTTAAAAAACAGGTTTTGTTAAATTCGTAAATTGCTACATTTTACCGTTCAAAAACACATTTTGCACTAAGCCCGGTCCATACCTGACATACGGTTCCAGAATTAAGTTGGAAAACTGTTTCCGCATGCCATTAATTTGTTTTATGACCTCTTTATTTCCTGAGGTTTGAACACATCTTGATTAATAATATTTGGAGAAAAATGTTTCTCGGCAAAAGATATTTGGACGGAAATAATTTTGTCAAAAATACTCGACGAAAACGTTGCTGGACGAATTTTCCCAATAAACTCGCAGCTTAAATGTTTGAAGCTAAATGCATATTTTTTCTCGCGTATCTCCCCCTTTAAACTAGCAACAAATATTACAAAATACATTTCACCATCATACATGTTAAATAGGCGAGACGTACATCGCTACATCATACACACAGCTGCACTACATAATAATTTACTTTTAAAGGTGAAGCCTGAATTCTTGAGTTTTTAAGATAATTTAAACCTTGTTCAGGATACTTTTACAGTGCTGTTAAAACTCGTTGTAGACATATCAAATCAGATAATGCTACAAAAAAGTAATGCTATCAAATGGGGCATTATTTCAGAATATTTCTGATACGTTGGTTGAAAAATGTATGATCCAACTCTGCATGAGTAACCAGTAATGAGCACTCAGTTTAAACATGTACTTTAGTTTTTGCTATTGCGAACAATGTGTCAATACCCGCTGGTTTTGTAAACCCTTTACTGAAAACTGTTTCCACTTCCCACCCGCCGGTTGTACTGTAATCAATAAATGACACTTCGATCGTTAAATTATTACAGTTACAGGTAACTACTGTAAAGCCCAACGAGTTGTAGGCCTGCATCATCGATTTTTTTCCTATTCATTTCACAAACAAGAAAGTCGTTCTTGATGTATGTATATTTTGTGTTAAAAGTTGCTCAAAATTCTGGATTCGCATAAACAAATTATCGTCACCGTTTGTCAATACATGCAGCTATTATAATAATTATTGTCAAGAACAAGAAGTATTATTATTTTGTTTTTATAGCAGAATGGCTTTTTAATGCTTATGACTTGTTTACAAAAGCGTAAATCTTCCCAGTGCAGGGGCTGAGTCAGTCTGTAGCCAATTTCATATGTTGAGTATCACTGTATCATGGAATTGTTCCTGATCTGATATTATATTTGATGCACTGCACTGTATAAATTGAGGCAATAAATAAATTGGAGTATAAATTGGTATCACTTTCATACACATTACCCCTCCATCGTTGAGCTAGTAAAGAAAAGGTTTTACATTTCTGGATTTTTTATGTTCTGCGTAGGGCTACAAGCTGTGGGGATTACCGTGGGTAAAATACGTAATCAGCTTTGCATATGCTTAAATAAAAGAAAATTGAACATCGATCGAGTTCAAAATCCATAGCCTTGACAGCTTCGCGATTGTTTGATTGTATTATTAGTATGGTATTCATGTTCATGAACAACAAAGCTGGAGGTATAAGGAGGTGGATCTTAGAGCGTAGCAGTGGAAGCAATAAGTTGAGGGGATTCATGAGAGCATGAAGCATGGAAATGGATTCGGTGTAAGAGGAGAAATAAGCACTTACTTTTAGTACCGTAGTGTATTATCATACCAGCGTTTTTGATACGTTCTTAATACCGTCATTATTCAATCTCAAGACTATTTTGGAGTGAAGTGAATATCTCTTCAGTCTTTTGCTCCTACCACAGTATGATGATGCCAAACTAATATTCCAAGACGTTTATGAAATTTTCGGTGACTTGTTGTATGTTGCAACTAAATTTTACATCGCTTTTTCTACGCAGCTCTAGGTCTAGGTATGCGTAAGCCCTGAAGAAAAGCTGTAGCTCATAACATATATATAGCGTCCGACAGACTGAAGCCCACAGTAGCAATGATTGTGTACGCTTTCCCAGATCCTTCCTGTCAGCAACCCAAAGCAATCGTATAATAATCGCCACGTCACACTTTCTGGCATCTTACTTGAATATAAATGATCCGTTATTCTAAATATAGTCCTTTGTCTGCCTTCATTTTATTATGAATAGCTAAAGAGTCAGTTTTCGTCGTTCTTTTTCGCCTTCCAGGGTACTATTAAAAAGGAATGGCAGGAATAACTTCATGAAGGGGGTCGCAGGAGTAAAGTTAGCAGCCGCGTGTGTTTGCAGCCGAAGTAAAAATTTCCAAGAATCGTGTGCGAGAGAAAAAATGAGTCGATAGGAAAAGCCTGTCATCATAAACAGGCGTGTTCATTTCTCTATCATTTCGATGGAAAATGGGGCAAAACTAGAAAAAACAAGTATTACAACTGTTGTTACCCGCCATGACAGGCTCGATACTTTCTCAGAAAAGTACTTTGCTCGAATCGAAGGACCAGCGCCAAGCGCAACTATTACTTTAACAAAAGCCGAGACTCAAGTCCCAACTTAACTTCTTTCTCAATTCTCAACTTATAACCCCAATGTTCTTTAACTTTCACTCAACTTAGTGTCCCAACTGATGAGAACTATCGATGAGATTTCCCCTTAATACGCCAGCTTTAGGTAAATCTCGTGTTAAACTTGAAAGGAAAAAATATCAGAGCAAACTGAAATACGTTTCCTTCTCTGAACAGTTAAAAGCTGACTAAATTTAATCTTCCATCACCATAGCCTAAGTTAAAATGCCATATTAATAGTAAGCAGAAGAACATTACATAGCTATTTGGTTAAATTACTAATTTTAAAGAAAGTAACAATGCAACAATAATAAATTATTTATCCGCATCCGCATCCACAATCTCCATCGTAATCATCAGCATCAAATTCATCATCAATCCGCAGTAACAACAACCACTAACATGATGCTGGATTATTACTCAACAAAATACTCGACAGGTCAAATTATAAAACACAGTATAAAGCCGAAGTTGTTTATGATATTCTGTCCCTACGCATTTTACTGAAAGTCCACGAGGAATATGTAGGGCAAAAATAGTGTAGAGTTCAAATATGAGGATAAATAACTCGTAGAATAAATGCTTATTGCCACTAATGGTAGCGGGGTATTTCTGAAAAAATTTGAGTTGTGGCCGAATCAGGCAAAAGTACGACCTTTTTTGGATTTCAGGCTATATCTCGGGAACCTGCATGCCGATTTGGCTCAAATTTCTACTAAAATGTTTAGAAGAACGTTCTTATGCAGCATTTCAGGGTTTTTGAAATGTCGGACTGAAACCCGAATTATGGGGGGAATAAAAACCCCTTGTCGGGGTCGTAAATCAATGAAAACCTATTTTACGTGGTATTTCCCCCAATTGCCCATTTTGCACCCACCCCCGTCCATTTATAACTTACGGTTCCGGAATAAAGCTGGCAAACGTTTTGCTTCATCATGCCACTAATTCGGTTGATGACGTCTTATTCCCTAACGGTATGTCAGAAATGCACAAGGTTTGTTGCAAAATGTTTGCTCTTGATTGATATATTGTAGCATTTTAAAAATTTCGGGTAAAATGAAGCCTGAGAAAAGAGCCTGTTGATTCTCGAGATAAAGCCTAAAATTCAAAAAAGGTGGCGTTTTTGCCTAATTCCGCAACCACTAAATTTTTCTCAGAAATTTCTTCTCTACCAGTAATAGCAAAAGGCATTTATTCTACATGTTATTTATCATCATGTTGGAACACTACACTGTTTTGGTCTTACATAATCCTCGTGGACTTTCTCTGTATATATTTATTGGAGGATTTTTAAGCGCGAAAAACTATAGGAACTTTGTCCAACTTTCCAACCGCCTTTTAAGACTTTAATTAGAGGATTTTTCACGGGTTTTGTGGGTAAATTTGGATGTGCTCGTTGCATACAAAGACCTTTCTATTGGCCTTAATTTGTGTTATAATATTTGAAATCTCAAAATAAGTTGAGGTCAGGCAGGAACATTTAATTCGAGGTAGTTTCTTAACTGTCGTAACTCGTAATTACAGAACTTTCCCCACTTGATTTCATTTTGTTTTTTATGGGTCTCGAATTCTGATGTAGATTGAACATCGTATCTGTTGCTAATATCCTTAAATCGATCTTCATGAGCCAATCCGTTCATCAAACGGGCACCACTTACAACGGCAATATTAATCTCCACTCAAGATTTTGAAAGACATTGCAGCTACATTGCATTACTAGAGCTACCTCATAGAGTTTAACAAGGTCTCGAAAGATTTCCATTACCACAATTATTACTTACCTTCAGTGTCTTATTAATTTTTCTGTACTTATGCAATTATCTGGAAATAGGATAATGAAGGAAGCAAATAGGCGATTCCAAAAATCACAGAAAAAATATTATTAGTAGAGTATTTCTATGATCCTATTCAGGTAAAACTATTCAGTAAAACTTATGTACAACCTAGCTGTCGAATCTTATTAGAAAAATATGAATAATAATTCAGCTGTTTGGGCAAAGCACGAATTGGAGAATTCAGTCAAACTCGAATGTATATTCAGTTAACGGATATAATTTCAGAAATAATTAATAAAATTCCTTTTCAAAAATGAGTCACATCGAGCCAATCATTGTAGAGCCTCTATAGTCGACGAGATGACTTATTAAATTTTTTTGTGATATACCAGTGCTACTATGTAGTAACTAGAAAGGCAATTGGGAAGTTATAATGTACATGCACGTCTGTCTACTATATATATGTATTGAGATTACTATTTAGAAATAAAGACATAAATAATCACTGGCATTTACATCTGAGTGATTAAAATGAAAGTCTCGGATTGTGAGATTTCTCCACTTCACCCGCAAAAGATATTGGCTGTATTCAGTGGCAAACTTTTCGCCCTTCAGGGATGTTGCTTCTTGGAAGTATGGTTACCAGAGCGAAAGAGTTTTCCTTTAATGTCTGTAACATCAGACAATTTCTCACCACGTTGGATTTTTAAGACGCTTTTAAGGGAAAATCCCAACCGTAACACGATGTCTGGAGGTTTCAGCAGGGGGCATTGGAAGACATATAATGCACGCATGTAGATACGAGTATATCCATGTATAAAAGCATGCATGAATACGCAAAATTCCTTCAGAAATAACATACTACTGAACTTTCAATAAAAAACTGCTTTCTTTTTAGCAAGAACCTTCTCACTTCTTACAGTCTCCCTATTGAAATTGGAAATGCTATTGAGACCTTGAAGATTCAAAAAAGAGTTAAGGATCAACAACAGTTGCGAGTATTTGGATGCTTCCATGTTCCATGTCACCATGGTGTTTTTTGCACGTTGGAAATTGCTATTCATGTTACCCCGACTTTACTGTGAAAGCTTACATCGTCCCCTGAGTACAACTTGCCCCGTCGTCTTTGAAAACGGATAATGTTTCACTTTCAGGTCGCGTACATCATTCCTGCCTTGTAGTACAAAAGCTAAAACACGGTGTTGTTTCTACATAGCCTGGAGTTTTACCTCTGTCATTACCCACCAAGTCAGAATACAACACCTGGAGCCAACTGCCATAATGCTGTAATTGAACGTTGCATGGTGCGAGCCACTTTTAAAGTGAAGAGCTCTTCACCCCACAACATTTCTTGGAATCCTCCTTCCTCTACTACCCTGAGGATGAAAAATCCTTTGCGGCCAATTTTCCCTCTTGTTTATACATTTTTTAACTTGGCTGTACGTACAAAGGTATATTTTGAAAACTATCCGCACGGGGACCCAGATTTTTTCCACTCTATAAGATTCCTTATGAAGTGGAAGTAAGGTACGTATTGATAAGATGTAGGTACAAGACACAGAAAAGGATGTGGCATTGCATATTTTTTTCTTAGCAGTTTTCAAGAAGCGCCCCTTTATGTATTTAAGATATATAATTAGTTGCAATATTGTCAAGGGCTATGTGAGCAAAGCCTGATTTCTGCACTTTAAAACGATTATCACATTTTTCTAAATATTTGCTTAAAGGGTTTGACAGGAAGTTTCCAACCATTCTCATCCATTTGATATCGATTGAAGAGCCTAGCTGCGAGCTGGATTTTGGGAGTAGTATGCTAAAAGCATGAGCAAATCAAGTATGGCATGGTCTCTAAGTAATTACTCGTGTATGCTAAAAGTGTATAATAATAATTATTATTATTACGACTCTAGGCTTTTTAAAATGCCGTACAAAAGCTTTAGCAAATAAAGTTACTTGGGAGCAGTTACTAAATGTTAAACATGTATATACCATATATAAATACCTATGTATAATTACATATAAGCACGAGCCCCTAAGTGCTCTTTTAGAGGGTAGAAACTGACTGAGAGTCCCTGGCTGTTATTCAACTCTTACGTAATTATTTGTGATGTTGCACATACATAATGCCTGACATGAACGTCCAGCTTGAATTGCTTACTTAAAGGGAGTATTAGTTTTGATTATTTTACAGGTTTCCGTATGATGCAATAATTTGTAAGTGAGAGAGTTTAAGCAAGGCTGGTGATTAATTTGTTGATTATACGAGCCCATAAAACTTGTTGGAATAATGTCAGAAGATGCTGTTGGGTTATTGAGGTACTTAACTTACCAATACTCGATAAATTTCATGTTGTGAAAGTGTTTCCAAAGAATATAAGAGACTCTCAGACCTGAGAGCAGGATGGTAACGAAGTGTCAGAGTAAGTAATTATGGAGTGAGGTACAGCATGTTCAGGATAAAAAAAATCATGGAGTGGGTAATATATAAACACCGAAGATGTACCTACCGCTCTGTATCATTGATACTATTGCGGGCAAATGGGAGATAAAGCAGGTACTACTAATACTATTATATGTAAGTAAAAACATAGAAGAGAGACACTCAGAGAGAGAGAGAGAGGACGACGAAATATAGTAAAAGCCAGCGGCGGAAAGGAAATTCTCAGAGGGCCGAAAGTGGGAAGTCTAGTCGTTTTCTTTTTTCTTACCAACAGTTGAAGAAGATGGATAGATGAATGGATGGATGGAGGAAGTTATTCTATTTTTTCCCAAAGGGATTTTCTATTCTATAAAAGAAAAACTAGGCTCTTGTCTGCTGTCTGTATTCATCATGTTTACTCGTATCTCTCCTGGTTGGTCTTGCCACGTATGGCTTCTCATTTCAGACTTGTATGTATTTGGTGAAGGTTACCCATCGGGAACTTCAACAAGAGTCTGATTTTTAATACAATATTACATTCCAATTTTCAATAGTCTTCCCTTTTGGTATGCCATGAACAACACTATCATCACTCTCATCAAGAAGCCTTCAGTCCTTTCCTCAAGTTTAACTTGAGCATGGATCTTGACCTCAACATTATTTGATTTACACCACATACACAATACTATTCAACCATGGTCTTATCTGGGATTGCTTTAGCATTGAATTAGTCTATAAACCAAACACTTGCGAGTCCTCGGCTCCATCAAATAATATTAATTACGCTGCCTCGCTCATCACTTCTACGTAACTCTCTTTTATAAAATAATGTGAGAGAGAAAGAAAACAATTCCGAAGCAAAGGCTGTTTGCAAAGGTAGTAGCCACTGATAAATGATTGAATTATTTTTACACCTCATGCCCTATTTTCCTCAAGTACATACCTGGGAAATGTACATAAATTGTTTGAAATTATAAAGTGCCAGGGAAAGAATTCCTTGCTTCTTGTTTGCTACTCAACAATGTTTATCATTGCGTCGTCGTATGGCTTCGGCCAGGGCTTTGTATGTTCGTATGGCTAAAGTATAGACCCAGGAGCTTTCATATGCACCCTATCTCATCTGATCCAATGCTGTATTACAAGTGCGAACTGAAATAAGATAGGTGTACTGGGTCTGATATGAGTACGGTATTATTATTTAGCGAACGGTTGAGTTGGAAAAAAATTGAAGGAGCGTGGGTGCTTTTTATTACATAATTCGCTAGTGTCTAGGTAGTAAAATTGCAGTGTGTGCAATTAATCATTCATATTGCGAGTGTTAGCTCATCGTAACTAGTGACTCGAGTGCTTGAGTACTGTACTTTGCTTTTCAATAGCCCTTGTTATTAAATACTCTGTCTGTATTGACAAAGTCTTTCTTTAGCAATCTTCCATTCTGTAGCATTGTAATTCTATGGTATCCGAGAGAATGCAGAAATACTGCTTTATAGTGCAATATGTGAGAGAGAAATTGGGCTACGCTTTCAGACAGGTTTTCCCACTAAATTCGATTTCTTTAATATGCATTTAAAGATTTTTAGCGTCGTTACAAATTCCACCATCATAACAGCATAACTTTGAAGTTGAGGGCTTAGGAGGGCTGCGTATTCGTCAAGAGTCCCGTCTTATTATTCCTGCTAATTGCTTCGCTCGGTTCAGTCTAGAAAAATTCGCATGTGTGCTTGCGGGAACAGTAATTGAGATTCTTTAGTGGCTAAAGTAATTTACATATAACGTTACGTACATAGTAAGTATAATCCCACTTATTTATATACGCTTTCCTCAAGATGATTTTTCTATGTGCAAGTAAACGCATGGAAAGCATATAGTTAGTATTAATAAAGTTGAGATGGAAATTTTAATATCAAAAGAATACACAAAAGAATTGAGAAGAGCCAAGCTTTTTCATATTCCCTCTACTAGGGAATGTAAACTTTGAAAAATCTCATGGTTGCGGGTATAAGGTATAAGAATAAAAATTTAGTGAATCATAAACTTGCTCTTTCATGTAAAGGTTGTGTTTCATAAACGTTTTACGATTTTTACAATGGAATGGAGCCAGTATGTTATGTAAAACAAAAACCATGGAAGAGTTCCGTCCGCGTCTATAGCGGTATTAACAAGGTATGAGAAGCATGAGAGTTCATTCGAAAGCCAAATATAGACAGAGGTTTTTAATATTTTAGCCAAATAGAGCTACAAGGAGCGATTTCAAAGAGTGAGTTGAGTGCACGTGTGCAACTGAATCTTCAGTCATTTCAATCAGACATGGATTGATGAAGGAGGATAAAACAATGATAGTAAATATTGGGCACGTATATATATCTTCTCGTGC
Source organism: Spatulosminthurus flaviceps (assembly GCA_034693705.1). Classification (NCBI taxonomy): domain Eukaryota; kingdom Metazoa; phylum Arthropoda; class Collembola; order Symphypleona; family Sminthuridae; genus Spatulosminthurus; species Spatulosminthurus flaviceps. The sequence goes on along the minus strand of JAQFXU010000075.1, from coordinate 1,315 downwards.
CAAAGGAAGGAAGGAGAGTACAGACAATAGTTGGATTTGATTAAGGGAACAACATGCGATACACTTTGTAACATGCTCGTAAAAATTCCCATCCCATGCACAATATCAGTTTGTGTTAGTATAAAAAGCTGAGAGATGTGCAGGCGCGTTAATGAAATCGAGCCTTATAAGGCTCCTTTAGGAAATCTCTCATTGTAAAAACGTCCCTTGTTTGCATTTTTCACACTTACTTCTCATACTTTAAAGGCTCCTCTGCGGATTACTATTAGTTGTGAGAGCCTCATATAATGTAACAAACTTGACAGTCCCATACCTCAGGTTATTTATTTCCCATCCACCATTCAACAAATTATCTTTAGCTGGACACAAGTGTTGAATCTGTTTTGTACTAAAAGTGTGTGCAAATAAAATATCAGTTTAGATACACACAGGAGTTGGTGCGGCGGACGCCAATAACTGATGTTTACTCGTCAGATTTAAGGATCTATTTAGCCCGTTTCTCCAGCCCCGACATCACCACTAACAATGTGGCCTATCATATTGAAAACGCTTGTGGACATGTGGTTTCTATACTCCAAGTGCATCTTTTATTACTGAGACTCTCAATGTATATGTACATATGTGTAGTTGCCATCCCTTTCTACTGTCACATTCATTCGCAAAGTGCTACCGAAGTAACGCATGGAGTACGAAACTCGTATCGAAGCTTGCATCTGTGCTATCTCTACAGACAACACACTGCTCATACTCATGTATCAATAATATGTACACGGATGAAGATTCACTCACAGCTCTCACATAAGGCCGGTCCATTATTTGCACTCCGCTCTTCCATTTCCCTGTGAAGCAATTGCATTTACCGATAACAGCAAAAAAATGATACTTTGTTCATATCAAGTATCATAAAATACGACAACCACAAAAGCGTCGGATCAAGTCCGTATATACCTGCAGTAAAGGAGAATTCCTTCCAGGGTTGCCCATATGCTGTAAAAATAAAAGTCCGAAATATGGCATCGCATTTTCCATCACAACACTACAGAGGATTAGACTCGTTGAACCTCAAAAATAACCAAATATATAAAGTGCAACATCTTTTTTTTTCTCTCTCTCTCCTTTGCTATTTTGGAATTTATCGTCATGCTTCCCTTGAAACTTTCATTTGCCTCCGCAGTATTACGATGAAATCGTAAATATCTGTCACTTTTTCTCAACGATGTTATTTCTCGTAAAGATACCACGAGACTGAGCTCTCCCATTGTCTCGGGCGGAGCGAGCCAACAAAAATTATACAAGAAAAGGAGGAGAATGCAGG